>BMAO01013155.1:0-72081 GCA_019973975.1 Trichonephila clavata | reverse complement strand
TTATTACGTAATAAGAAAATACATTTTGAATGTTAAACGGAGTCGGTTTATTTACTGAATTTTTCCTGCCAAAGTAGTATGTTTGTATAATTATATTTGACCCTTTGTAGGCATGTTTCAGATCTTTATTAGATGTAGAACACTCATATGTTATATTTTAAATGGAAATCAACTACCACCATGCTCCCAATTGTTTCTAAAATGCTAGGTATTATCATTGCTTTTAAATATATTTTATGCTAAATGAATACTGAGAAATTCTGTTAGAAAATTTTTCTTTAAAAAGTATACCTGCTATAAATACAGTAGAACTTCAATATTGGCTACATAAGCTGACATAAACTATGTGACTATAACTTGTTTTTACTACATTTTACTTGTGAAAAATCTAAAATAATATTTAAATCAAAACACAAAATAACATTTAGGATAGCATTTTAAAATTATATAATTAATGTAGTTCACAATACTGGCATAGGAACCACGAAAAATTTATTTTGCTTATTTTATATTCAAGTAGTGAGAAGACTCCTCAAGGATTTGATGTTTCAACCTTATTTGGAAGTCTTTCACTACTACCACTAATGATTGAGTTCTGTTTTGATTAGGCAGGTTGTGTTGAATTTTTATTTTTCAACTGGATTTTCATTTAAACAAGATTTACTAATTTTACACAAAACATTATCTAACTTTGTACATATAATTATTGTAGAAATGCTTAGTGTATACTCTGTATTTTCATCAGTTTGACCAATGTTACCTTTAATATTTGTTTGTTTTACCTGTTTGTGGTTGTAAATGAATTATAGTTTTAAATTGTATTGTGTTATGGAGTAGGTGTAGTAACTTTGACTGTATTGTTAGATGGCTGACATTCCAATTTAATTTCAGCCTTAGTATAAACTAGAAAGAATTTACAGAATCTTTTAAACATACCTATTTCTGATTATCTTTGGTGATTTTATCAAATAGTGTTGGAAAACATTTATTAATTTGTGTGCGCGGTGAATTTAATCTATTTATAAAAATCCTATATCCAATTTTATAATAGTTCATGATTGTTCTTTCCTTAAAGCTGAAAACGTTAATAGAATTAAATTAAAGGATAAAAGAAAATTTTGAAAATAATTACAGTGGTATTTTTAAAATGTTTTGTGTTATTTGTATTATGTCTATTTTCATAGTTTAAAATAATTCTTTTATGCCTAAGAATTATTATTTTGACTATAGAATTTATATTTTAAAAATTCGTTTTATTTTGTTTAATTTTAGAATAAAATAAAAGATTAGAAAGTGTATCTTAAAAATTCTTTTTATTGATACATTTACAAAACAACAGGCTACGTTTTTCCATCAAAGTCAATTTATAGTAATCAGTGATTTACAATATTCTATTTTTAAATTTTGTATTAGATTCTTTAGTATTATTTATATGTTAACTCTTATGCCATTCCTGTGTATATATCCGCCTTGCTCAACTGCATTATGTGCCTCTGACAGATATATCCATCCTTCCAAAATACGATTCCTTTCTTTGGCCATGTCAGTATAGCTATTTATTCGAAGGCATTGAACAAAATAAAATGCACCTGACAATGTTTGCAAAGGATTTACCTTTGATAAAATATGCTTATTTGTGCCATTTACTCCAATACACTGCATACATTTAATCACCTTTGTGAAAACAGTGACACTGGGGAGCAAATTGTGTAACTTTAAATCGGCAATTAAAGGGTTAAATATGTAATTGATCTAGAAATAAGTAATAAATGTTTATGAGGCATTTAAAAACAAAAGTAGATTTTAATTGTTAGCCTTTTTAAGATCAGGGTTTTTGCTGCAGCTGTTTGTCATTCCAGCAATGTAATTCAATTTTGGGCGTAAAGCCATTTAAATTCCTCCATCAAAAGTAAAATCTAATGTTTTAATAACTGTGCAACTTGTCTGATGAAGAAAAATATCAAGGTATACTTATTAGTATCTCCTTATTTTATAGATACTTTTAGATTTATTTGTTTATATTGTAATATTTTTAAAAATCATACAACGCGGATTATATTTGAATTAAGAAAATTTATTTGATTAATAAATTCCATATCTGAAAAAGAAAATTATATTTGCCTGATTTCTTTTCTGCTAGTACCAAACTGATTTTTCGCTAATATTATTTTTAAATAGCTTAGATAAGTGTTAGTATCAATATTCTCCAAGTGTACTAAAGCATTGTGGATTTGGTTATTGCTAAAACTTCCATAATTTTCAGTTCAGTGTAGTAAATGCACCATTTAAGAGAGCTAGTATAACCTATAACATTGCTTTAGAATCTTCTCAGTGATTGACCCTACAACAAAATTATGGTTTGTTTTTAACTTGGACAAACAGTAATTTGTGTCTGCATTGTTATAAATGCTGGTGTTGCATTAATTTAGTAGTCTCAATTGTGGTGCTGTGAATCTTGTCTGGATGATGGGGCCGCTCATTGAACAGAAAAGCATTGTGAAAGCAATTAGATGAGATAGTACACGGCGGTTCAGTGACAAGACTGAGAACAAACCATATAAGCATGATAGTTCTTGCAAATTTTGTTATACAAAGACATTCATTAGAAACAGATACCACTGTTGATTAAAATTTCATCTCTTGAGTTCAGACTGTCAGAATGAATTGAATTTTACGACAAACATTTTTCGACACCATCTTAATTTTTGATTCTAGCATCATGATTCATAAAAACATGCTCAACCTTAAAGACTAAATTGGTAAATATGTTTGAACATTTTGAAGTCTCTTTATCATAAAGTTAGAAAATTGAAAACTGTAAAAGAAGGAAAATCTTTTGAGGATAGAAATGAAAATAAACAATGTTTACACAGGTTACCAGTTGATCATAAAATATAAGAAACCCTTTGCCCATCATCATTGTTTACTCCCAACTATCAGGACATTGTAGTTGATGGGCCTGGTTGCAACTTTCAAAATACACTTGTTCAATAACACAATGTTACATAAGATAGAGGATCAAAGATAAATTAATTGAAAAATCAAAAGAAAGCATTTGTGGTGCTGCATATAAAATAAGAATGTTGGTTTAAGTATATGTGTTATTAATGCCACCTGATTAGTATGTGCCAGATCAAGGCCTAATGGAATCATCATGGCAAAGGACTAGGTTGGTGGCCTGTCGTTATTTGTAGCCTTGAGAATATGCACATGATGGTGTCTCACCTCTCTTCCCTCCACCAACCTCACGAGGACTTGCAGCCATTGTAGCTATTTTGAATACCCCATGTTTAAGGCAATTATACATTTAAAAACATCCATGCCTTCTTTGGAATTTGTACCCAAGTCTATGGCACAGCAGTCAGCTTTGCTGACCACTTTACTGATGGGCAGCACGAGTTAATGCCTGCTATATATGTCATAGATGGCTATGACATTACAGAAGACCTCTTTTCTAAAAAACATCACTATGTGTGCTGATGTGAATCTTGAAGACTTCTTTAAGATCATTTATACTTTTATTTCCAGAAACAATTTAGAATTGTACTAATTGTGTGTGTGCTGCTTTCTAACATGCTAAGGAAAGAAATTTTGATAAGAATAAAATTACAAATCAAGGACATTGTGGTAAAATGCCGACAGAATTCAACAAAATACATTCAAAATAAATACATTGATACGTTTGCATAAATTCAAGATCCAAGATGTTGTGATGTTATTTCTGCAGAAGAGCTTCTTATTAAAATTATCTAACTAGAATTATCTATCTAGTTTAAAAACAAAAAAAGAATTTTGAGGAATAGAGAATTATAGGATTAATTTAATTGTGGTTTTCCATTTAAGAAGAATATATCCTTGTTTAAGTGATAAAGCACTACTTTTTTCTATCTTTGATTTCTGATTTGTGCAAATCTGGGTTTTTTGACAATTGCCCTAATAAAGAGAAAGATTAAATGTGGTAAAGAAGATAAGATGTTTGAGAAAATGTACAATGGTTTACGTCAGGGTCAGCAACCTTTTAGCTGTGGCATGCCAAACCATTCTACCAATATGATTCAGTGTACCATACACTAGGACATTTTTTAAACAATTTGATAATAAATCATGATAATACATGCAGAGTTAGAGAGTAGAGTTCAATAATATAGATATTTACAGTTTTATTATATATTAATTTTGCATCATTTGAAGATATTTCTTAACATAAAAATAAAAAACATGAAACATAAGTTACTTCAACATACATAAAAAAATTAAAATTGTACACTTGCGACTTTCAATTTGACACGATTTTGAGCATTCAGTTGTTAAACAATTTTTATGCAGACTAGAAATATTTTCATACGAGGAAAGAATTTTTACTTAGATTTGTAGAAACAAAAGCAGAAAGCAGAGTACATGTCATGTACGTCATCTTTCCAGCAATGACATTTAATAATTTACAAAATAGCTAAAAATTTATCTTTAGAATTATCTTTCAGATTTTTTTGTAATTTTTTAAATGTCTATAACTCTAAAGATGCTTGTCAAGAAGATCCATTAAATTTATCAACTTCTGATCACTCAAAAATTGATAAATTTGTAGAGTAGTGCAGAATACCGCTGAGAATTGTACTGCATGCCACGAGTTGTCAATCTTTGATCTTCATCTATCATTAAATTAATATCAAAGAAAAAATGAGTCAAATTGTTCAAAATAATTCAGTTCTAAGTATTCATTAATTTAAAATAGTTGTAAGTTAATACATCTATTCACTTTGTATTATTTGATAAATATCCTTTCAAATTTTTTAGGCATATTAGGCTTGAAAAATTAAGGCAAACAAGTGTTAGAGAAGATTCTTGCTCATTATGTTTTGATGGATCTGCAACTGTTAGATTAGATCCGTGTCAACATACGTATGTATTCAAAATTTTTACATTGAAAAGATAATAAAAATTGCTTACATATATGCATTTTATTTTTTTTAAATAATTCATAATTTGCTCTCTTTTTGAAGGGGCGGGGGTAAATCCTATTTTAAAAACCACTGTGTTTTTTTAGTTGTAAGTTTTTTGTGGAAAAGGGATGAGAATATAAAATTGGAAAAAATTATCAGAATCTAAATTGAATTATATTAAAATTTTAATTATTAATTATAATAGAAAAATGTTTGGTTTGTTCCATTTAAATTACTTGTACAACAACTATTTTAATTATAATGATTGTATTATTTTCAAAAGTTGTTTATTCAAATTTTAATATTGTCTGTAAATATTTTAAAGAACTTAAATGTTAAATATCTAAAAATATTATAGTATATAATTGATCTATTTTTATTTTTCTGTTAATGAAGTAGAATTTTATGTAAATTATTCATACAAAACTCCAATAATTTCACAAAACCTTAGAGTTAATTACTGAATAATTTTATTGCATTTATTTATGATTTGTTTAAATCTGATACTTTATATTGTGAAATTTATTTTATAATTGTACTTGAAAAGTTTTCTTTTGGTGGTGGGCTAAGATGTTTCTCACATTCTGCAAGTTAAAAATTGAAAATACAGTGAAAATTGCTAACACAAAACTGAGGGGACTGAAATATTTTTTCGTGTTTAAGGATATCACAAAATAAAAGCATACATCAACAAAATTAAGTTTATTAGAAAGATATGCATAGATATGTATATAGATACATACATATAGATATGTACATATATACATATAAGTTACATATCTATGCATAGATATGTATATATGCATGTATTTAATAAAAACCAATGAAAAAAAAACATTCACAAGAACTTAATGAAATTTAGTTTTTGAAAATCTTATACCTTTCTTTGCATTGTCTTTTTTAGAATCAAATTGTTCAATGTCGTCCATTTTTTTAAAAATTTATTTCACCATTGGAATGTGCATTTAAATAACTGTGCATACTTTTCATGATGTTTCTCATTTTGAATGACTAGGGAACAGAAGCTGCATTATTTATTTCATTTCCGTATCAGAATCTGCATTAATGATGTTTTTTTAGTTATGAACAAATTTCTAAAAATGTCTTTGTCTGCCATATTTGTGGCTGTACATGCATTCTAATAATTTCTTGCCATGAATTCTACCAAAGATACAGTGGGTTAGTCCAATTTGGCTGGTATTTTCCATATTTTGTTATTCTCAGAAGGGAAATCTTTTCATGTTAAGTAATTGTTTCGTGTTAAGCAAAAAAAGATGCATGAAAATACATAGTTTGTTGCAACTGTTATATCATTTCATTTTAAACAATAAGCATTTTTGCAGTAAACCTGTTACACTGTGTATTATTTTTATTTTTAATTGTACAATTTTAATTTTTTTATTAATGTTTTAGCGGATTTTGTGTTCAGTGTGCCTTGCAGCTTGAAGTTTGTCCAATGTGCCGTAGCAAAATTGATGAAAGAGCTGAAATTGGTTGAAAGTAAATGAATTTAGATTCTTACTTATACATATTGTATCATTTAAGAAGTACATCATTTTGTGTTCAAATAATATGTACCATATATTTCCAAACATAAGCCTAGAGAGTGTTTTTTTTCTTCAAAAATTTACCTGAAGTTCAAAACCCATATATAATCTGAATTGAAAAAAAATTCCTGTAATTCTCAAATATGTTGGTAAAAGAGGGTTGAATCTTTTCCAGTTAAATTGCCATAAAATAAGATGCTAACTACAATAGATTTATTTCTGATAATCTTGAATGGAAGTAACACATATTTGCCATTCATTTATCTTGTTCATTAACTGTGCTAGTCTTACTTTCTGCATATCTTTTGTTGGGAAAATCAATCTTAAGTGAATTTTGTGTACACCAAATAATCACCCTATTTCATGCCCTGGGGAAAAATTATCAAATGATGATATCTGCATTCTGATATCCAGTGAGTGAATGTAAATTTTTAAGAACTAATCAGAAACTTGATTTGTACATCATGCTTCCACACCACAGGATGAGAAACTTGGAATCTTTCACTAACTTTGAAAGATTTGTGAGATTCCCCCTCCCCCCTTTTAAAATAAAACTCCATTAAAATTTTTCAAAAAGTTTTTTAAAAAATTACAATTATTTGTGCGAAACTAATGGAAAATATTTCAAAAATGACTTTCTCAAAACTTAAGTTTTTTTTTTTTAGGTTAGCATATCTATATATAAGTTAATACCAAAATCCATTTACTTATATGGAGTATACATTCCTTGAAAAAAAGACAAAAAAATAGAAATAGAAGAGCACAGAAATCAAATTGTCTGATGTAGCATGGCGTTGATAGTATCTGGAAAGGATGACAGTATAGCAGTTAAAATACACCAGTGCTGCCTCAGCGAGAATGCGATAATCAATCGTTAGAGGACATCTGGATGCTTTTACCCGAGGTCGAATCATTGGGAAGTTGGAGGAAGGTCGCAGTGTGACAAGTGTGGCTGCAGAGTTCGGAATTGCTCACAGCATCGTTTCACGACTTTGGAGACAATTTCAAACTACAGGAACAGCTATCCGGGGTTCAGTAGTGGTCGTCCACGAGGAACCACACCCGCAGATGACCGGTATATTGCCTTACAGGCCAGAAGAAACAGGCGGCAGACAGCGGAGAAATCGCTAGACACACCGCTAGGCGACTGGACGACCGATATCGCGTTTTACCGTGGCCAGAAGACTGCGCGGTGGTGGTCTGTTTGCACGACGCCCTGTACGGTGTGTACCTCTAACGCCTGCCCATCGGAGAAGGCGTTCTCTGTGGTGCCGGGAATACCGGAATTGGAGAGACAATGAATGGGACGAGTACTCTTACAGATGAGAGCAGATTCAGTCTGAGTAGCGATTCTCATCGCATTCTCATTTGGAGAGAGCGGGGAAGCCGCAATCATCCCTCGAACATCATTGAAAGGGACAGGTATGGAGGTGGCGGTGTTCTCGTTTGGGAGGCATCATGCTTGGTAGTCGTACAGACCTTCACATCTTCGACGCAGGTTCAGTCAACGGGACCCGTTATTGTAACGAGATTCTTCTTCCATGTGTGCGTCTTTTTAGAGGCGCTATGGGTCCGCAGTTCTTTTTCATGGACGACAATGCACCATGTCATCGCACAGTAGCTACCGAACAGCTCTTAGAGAGTGAGGATATTGAACGTATGGATGGCCGGCACGATCTCCAGATCTCAATCCCATCGAGCATCTATGGGATTTTCTAGGCAGACGCTTGGGAGCTCGTACCTTACGATTCCGGAGCTTCGATTGCGTTGCAAGACGAATGGGCAGCAATGCCTCAACAACTCATTGACACCCTCATTCTCAGCATGGGCAGACGCTGTGAAACCTGCCTAGCAGTCAGGGGAGATCATATCCCCTACTAAAAGATATTTCTTACTGGACACCACACAGATTTTCGCTCAGTCGCATTGCGCTCCATGCTACTTTTTCATAAGCTTTTTTTATCTTTTTCTTTTAAGGTTGCTTTTATCATGTTTAGTTTGGTTTGCGTATTAATGTGTTTTTGTTTTGTACAATTATATTGAAAAACGTTCGTCTTATTTTTGCACCATTATATATGCATGTAATAACTTAAATTGATATTTACTTAAGATTCGATTCTTATTTATAATATTTTTCGAAATGTGTCTCATTTCATCTTGCACAAAAGGATTAACCCTTTGAAGCGTGGAAAAATAAATTCGCTGAATTTTTCAAAATAAAATTTTAAATGCAATGTATAGAACCTAAGAACTGAGAAAATACCCTTTAACAAATTACAGTACATCCCCCCCCCCCGAGGGGGGAGGTGGTTTTACAGAAGTACCACCGCGCACCTACGACATAATTCTCGGATGAACAATATATGATTTGCGTCAGATTTGTAGGAATATTCTTTATATATTTTGTAATAAATTTACTAAAATATGCAATATTAAGTATTAGAATTACTTTTTAAGTATTAAATAATACAAAATATAACTATAAGTGATTGAAATCAACTTCAATAGCCAGTAAAGTTTTTTTTCATTGTTTCTTTATTATTAAATTATTAAAACATGCAGTAATACTGAAATAATAAACCCCTCCCCAAATCAATGGCAAAACCCCCATAAATTATTAGTTATTTCACTGCCTGAGTCAAAAAAGGGGGGGGGCTAAATCTCTCACGTGTGTGTGCTATAAGCCGGAGAAAAAACGGACAATTTTCATGTTCTAGGTGCGCGGTGGTATCAGTCTGAAACCACCCGAAAATATCTTTATATAAGGCACTTCTTTTCATAATTTATCATACTAAAAATTAGTTATGCTATGAAGAGCATATGCAGCAAAAATGTACATACCTTACTTTGAATTTTTGTCTATTTTTATTTACTAAAAAAAAATCTTTTTTGGAGTGTTTAAAAAAGGCTTTTAAAATGATGCATTTTTCTTACAGAAAAAGGAATTTTTTTCCTCACGTGCTGACATCTAGTGTCTTTTAAGAGAGTTAAAAGATATCTTTAGAATTATTGGTTTCATTAAAATACCACTGCACGTTTAGAGGTATTTTTTAGAAAATGGTGGTTTCAGAGAGATACCACCGCGCATTAAAGGGTTAAAACCCATGTTTCGATAGATATATTCGCCTTACTAAGCAATTGAAATGTTTTCCTAATATATTTACATAAATTCTTTAAGTAACTAATATTTATCTTCACTTGAACATGTTATTATAACACATTGCTATTATATTTCCCCCTATTTTTCCTTGTATATTTAAATGTAGAAAAGGGATAATTCCTCTTGTTTGCCTCACACTTTAACATTGAAGCTGTACAGTTTTCTCAATATTTATATTTCTTCTTAATGTAAACATATTTGGTTATTTTTCATATACTTTTTAAAAAATTTTTCTCAGCCAAAGTAGTCTTGCAATTTTTATCATTTGCTACACATTATCATTTAATATTTTTTTCCATACCAGTACTTAAGTATCATTCAAAACTTAAAATTCTTAATACCATTGAATATATCAAAATGGTGGTACTGATTTCAATTTCCATGTATAAAGAAAACACGTGTTGTCTTGCAAAAAGTCTTATTTTGTTCAATTGGGTAAAAATTGGTGGGGGAAAAAAGACTTACAAAAGTACTGAAAGAAAAAAAAGAAACATTCTTAAAATATTTTAGAAATACAATATTAAATTGTTATAATACAGAAATAAAGTCACTCACAGAGTGTTAACTTAATATTAAAATAGTTGGCAGAGCATTTAATTCTCTGAATTTACTTTTAATGAACTCTGTTCTTATAGTACATTTGGACATACACAATCATTTTTATCTATAAATTTTTTCTTTTCTAGGTGTCTATTCACATGTGAGAGTCTTAAATAAATTTTATATGGGATTTCAAAATCAAGTGAATGGTGTGTGTATTAACAAGATTCCCAAAAATATAAGCTGCCATATTTATTTTAACGAAATGAAAATATTATTGAGTGGTTTGGGAGGACTGGTTTGTACAGGTTTTAGGACATTAATTGTTTGGTTTAAGATAACATAAATGAAACAAAGGTTTTATGTTATATATATGTATATGTATTTGTTTTGCATCAAATTTGAAATTATATTTGTTTGTGATATAATTTATTTTAATCTTTTCATTTTATAAATATAGCATTATCATATCTCAGATTTATTTGAATTTGGTTACAGTATTGATTTGTTATAGAAACTGCTTCAGTAATGAAACTTATGCCATTAGATGTCACTTTGATATCTCAGTGCCAAATATTATCAACATTTATGTAATTAGTTTGTTTCTCATCCACTAGAAGCTCTTTACACAATAGTATTTTCAATGTTTTATGAGATTTATTATTAATAATCATGTTGAAATCCACTATTGTGTCCTTGATTAGTTTAGCTTTTATCAGTTTCAAAATATCTTAAAATCTATCTTCATTCTTAAGAAAGAGCTTATTTTGAAGCATTGATGTATTCTATGCTGCAAATATGTGCATAAAGTTTGTTAATAAGAATTGGTAAAGGTAATTTTTTTTAGCATGTTGTAATATTTTTTAACATGGCATAAGTAAAATTACAACTCATATCAAAAGACACTATTATTTTTTTTCCCTGTGATTTTTTTAAGTATATTCATGTACATATAAATGTATATTTATACTCACCTAATACAATACTAATCTACTGTTAAACATTTATTTATATTCAAAGTGTGTTTGTTTAATGAATGATTTTTTAGAAATTACAAATTTTTCTTTGTATAAGCAATTTAATTCAAAACAAGATAATCCTCTTTGTTGTTAGATTTTCTTGATCCATGGTTATTTCTTTTTAAATATTCTTTAAACTATGTTATTATAATATTCTGAAATATATTGTTATGTAGGATTTTGTTTGCTGTTAAGTATTGAATAGGTTTGAACAAATGTGAATTTAAAGCTGCGGGATAACTGTTTTAATCTTTTGTCAATAATTTCAAAAATTTGTTTAAAAAATTTTTTAATTTCTTACGTTTAAAATTTTTTGTGTTATATTCATAATATCATAATTAAAACACATACATTTTATGCTTTTTCAAAATTTATTATTCATTTTGTGGTTTTGAATTTTTCAATAGATGTACTGAATTTTCACAATGATTTCATTACTTAATAGCTCATTGAATTTTGCTTTTCAATATATAAATTAATATGATAATTAAGTTTGTTTTCATGTAAGTGAAAGAGCAGCATCCAAACTTAGAACACATTTCTGAAACTGAAATTTCAGAATTTTCATGATCTGGTTATAATACATATATTTATTTATAATATGACATCCTTGGAATTGTGACTCCCCTCCCCCGGTTCTCATAAATATGAAGAACTTGAAAATCTATTTATAACATTGCAGTTTAAGATATGAAGTATGAAATAGATTTTATGCAAGGAATAAAATAAACTGGTTAATAATCTGCTATTCTCTGTGGGATAATGAAATCAGAAAGTGTTCAAAGTTTGAATTCTATTCTGTAACATTAGGCAAAGACAAGACTTAAATTAATATCCAGCATTTTTCAGTTTTGCACAATAATTCTAACTCACTGCTTCTTTATAATAGTCACAGGATAATTAAATTTGTTGTATTTCAATGTGTTTTAGAATAAAATGTATGAAACGGAAATGAAGAATTTTTAAGGCAAATAAGGATTTTTGATAGCTATTTAATAGTTAAGGAACACATACTTGACTTTTTTAAAAGTATAATGACATGGAGCTGTGGGTTGGTGAAATTTTAAATTTATTATATTTCTAATAGTATTTTATTCATCTGTTCAAATCTGATTGTGCTGCATATTAAATTAATCCAAAATTAATTTTCAATACATTGCTATAGTTGGAAAAGAGGATGATTTCCTAAAGTATTTTCAGATAATTAACATGCACAAATATATCACTGAAGTATAAAATTGGCTTAAAAATATTCTGTATAATATGAGTATTACTTTAAATGTGTGTGAATAATTTTACTTTATTCAAATGTGTCCAATAAATTATCTGTCAAATCTTCTCTCTGCTTTTTAATATGTGCATATATATTTATGACTAAAATTATATTTTCTTCTATGCTATTGAAATTATTTTTGTGATGTTTTACTGAAATATATTTGTATATGCATGTTTAAAACAATGAGCTAATAATTTTTCGATTTGGAAAGTAAATTCTTTAACAATTTCCTTCTGAAAATGTGCAATGTATTGCTTTGTAACAAGCTTGTCCAACTTGCGGCCCAAAGTGTTAATAAATGTATTCCAACAAAAATTTTTAAAAAAATGCAAACTTTATGAGATTTTAATTAAGATTACCATTGATGATATCACAAATTTCCTTTAACTATTAATTTTTTAGAAACACAGTATATATATATATATATATATATTAGTTGTGAGGGATTTGTAAAATCATTCTTCAAAGAATTTTATTTATCTATTTGTATATGTTTAATAAGCATGCTGATATGCATTTTTTCCAAAACTGCCACCCCTACAAGTAGCTACTTTCTCAACATAATAAATGTTTCCTATTTGTGCTTCATCATGGCTGTCACACTGTATTGACAGGCTACTATCAAGCTGAGACAGAAGAAAGGTGCTGATGTTGTGTGTTTTGTTAGTGATTTGGCAGTTAAATATTAGTGGTTATTAATGATATTCCTTCTTGCCCTGTTTTTGTTAGTGACTAGTGATTTTGATTGTTTAGAAGATGGGTATAAGTATATTCAAATCTATTTTCAAAAATAAAATTACAAGGATTCTCCATTTGAGGATTTTTTAAGTCCTTATATATTAAGTCTTGCTTTTTTAAAACCAAGAAATAAATTATTTAGTTCTTGTATGCTTTATAAGATGCAATCCTGGGGAAAACACATGTTTGTAAATGTATAGCACCTGTGCAGGACATGGGAGCACTTCAAATATTTGGTGAGCTGAAAGTACAGATAATTGCTTTATATAAAAATATCAATAAAACCAGTTTGTTCCTTCAGATTATAGCCAGTCAGACTGGGGCTATAAAAAAAAGATTTAGAGAATAAATCTTCAGAATACTAAAAAAAAAAAAAATCACTCCATTCTGTAACAATAAGACTTAGTAATGTGGGATAATGACTTAAATGTCATTGAAAAGCATAACTTAATCTAAAGATTTGTTTAAAATTGTGAAAAATACATAGAAATGTTTCTTTTGTCCATTGTAATAATATCTGGTACAGCTACCAATGATGTTTCAGTGATGTCGGAGGAAAAAATAAACTTGTGTGGAACTTGTAAAATTATTATAAGAGGGTGCAGTTGCTTTTTAAAATTTTATTTGAAACTTATGTTATTTATTATGCTCTTTATGTATCTCGCATATTCTACATTTTCTTGCTCATCAATTATAATCAGTGCTATTGTGGCTCAAAGGAACTCTATTTCCAGTGAGGATAAGAAAAGCCGTAAGGTTGGACATTCCTGTCTTGCAACATTGATTCTTGAATAGGTTATTTAATTTTGATTCATAAATGAAAAATTGAGCTTTGTATGATTGAATCTGTGCCAATGTAAAAAAGTGTATAGTTTTTGACATCCAATAAATTACTGTAGGTCATCATACAGTGGCGTAACGTACACCCCCGCATCGCGTGGGGGGGGTGCCAGGGCTCTAGGGGGCCCAAAGCTGACTTCCAATTATCTACCCTTTGTAAAATCCCTCTTGGGGGCCCGAAACATGATTTTGCAGGGGAGCCCAAATATTCTCTGTTACACCATTGTCATCATAGGTTTTGAAACAGTTTTAGTTCAATTAATAATTTAAAAAATATGTGGTACACTGCATTTGAATTTGATATTTTTAATGATACTTTTAAGTGTGTCACATGAGTTCATACAATTTTTTAGTTTGATAATTTTAAAAAAAATAAAAGGTTTTCTTTTTGTTAACACTAATTATTATAAATTAAATTTTTATGTGTTATTTAATTTATAAAAGCAACTTTAATATTATTATATAATTTCAATATTAATCAAAATATGAATTAAAAATAACTTTCTTAATAGCATATAAATTAAAGTTATGTATCTGAATAATGTGTTAATTTACATGCATGCTCCGTAGATGCATATTTGATAATTTTGGAAATTAATGTATGGGTCATTTTTAAAAATTATGTACTGTTAAAACAAAAATATTAGTTTAAAAATGAGATTATTCAAGTCTTTTTAATACAGTTCATGAATAATTATTTTACCATATTCAAATATTTATAAAATTAAAACTGATAAAATTAATTGTAACTCTTTATTGATTCATACAATCAAAATCTGAAATAAAAATCTGTTGCAAGTTAGTTGTTGAAAATATATTAATAGAACAATTGAATAGTAACTTGTAGAAATGTGTAATGTATAAGTGATAAAACTGTAATTTTATTCAATTATGTTATGCATTTTCAGTAGTTTATATGTGTGTCCCAATTATTTAATTTTAATAACAAGTAGACATTCTTTAACTGCTACCCCCAAACCCTGCTATTAGTTGGATAGTGAAATGGTCAATTTAACTTTACTATATGGAATGTGTAATTAAATATTATGTCAAAAAAAGAAAATGGAAAAGTGCTAACATTGAATTATATTTTTTAAACTCAAAAATTGTTAAATAATTTTTATGAAAAAAAAAATGCAATTGAAGAATTTGTACTCTAAAGAAAATTAATAATTAGAAGGAGAATTGCTCCCTATTACTGATTGACAATTTAAATTAAAAACTAGTTAAAACAAAATCTTTTACAAGAGTACATGTTCTACTTCAGTTTACTTAATCCCTTTACTAAATATACATTTCGACAAATTTTTATTGAAAATTAAATTTTTATTAATTTTTCACAGTAATTGAGAGATTTAGCAAAAATAAAATAGTTTTTTTTTCTAGAGGAAAAATATAAAATTAACTACACACACAATTTGAACAATTGCTAATAGCGCAAAACAATGCATACTTTAATTGTTTGTAAATATTTTGGTAAGTATGAACACATTAAATGTAATAGAGGTTGGTTTAAACTAGAAATGTGGAGATTTTTTTTTCTATGTATATTTTTATATAAGAAAAAAAAAGTCTGTTCTGAATTGAAAATTCAAAGAAAAGAAAAAAAATTTGATATATAATTTTTATATTGAAATTATTTTGTAAAAGTTTTCTTGATTTAAAAAAAAATCATTAAATACAATTATACAAATTAGCTGCTTTCCTTTCAATTAAGTTTAAAAAATTGCATCTACTTATTTTAATTTTCAACTAATTGCATTCTTATTTAATTAAAATTTTTAGTATTAATTTCAAAATTGATTAGTAAACTTGCTTTCAATATTTTTCCAATTTAAAATTGTTATTTCATAAGATCCCATAAAGTGCTATTGTAATGTAAATTGTGCTTTGTTCTAAGTAAAAAGAAAAATTAATAAAATGTAATGTTTGATTTTTATCATTTATTACTTGTGGTAAAAGTATAGAAGAAACGTTTTTAACACTGCACAGCACATGCAATTTATAATTAGCAAATTCGTAATCTTTGCAATTAAGTCCTTTCTCAATATTTTAAAATCGCATGCTATTCTTTCTTTAAAAATATTCTGAATTTATTTTTTTGAATAACTTTCATCATGATCAAGTTCATTATTTCATATAAAGACTTTTAATGAGTTGTAATTGTACATCTCACAATTAATAATACTGCACTTAATGAAAAATTTAGTTATATATATATATTTAGATAATACACCAAATTATATTCAAATATATCTTTAGGACTTGTGAAAATTTCCTAGTCATTATTTATTTTTTATGATTAAAATGATTCACTTTCAAATCCTGTCATTAAATTTGTACATTTTTATAGCATTTATGTGTCTGCCTGTTATCAAATTGATTTAATCTTGTACAAAACAAATTTAAGAGAATTGTGCAAATGTATATAAAAGATAATAAATCATTTTCTAAAAATCGTCCTTTTATTTTCATGTACTTTAATTAAAGCAATGTTTTCTCATAATTCTTTGGTCATCTACCTAAAGTTTAAAGTACTTCTCTTACGTATTTGAATATATATATTTGCATCTGTGTTTATATACACATAAACTTCTTGGTAAATGCAGCTGGGCGGTGTAGTTGATTTGTCCCTGGCCTTGTACTACAAGGTTTGCGGATTCGACCATGGTCCGAGTTGGTGGATTTTCATGATGCAAAAAAATTTACTGCATCTATGTTGTATGATTATGCAGCATGTAAAAGATCCCTGTTTGGCTTGGGTACTCTTGGCAAAATTAAATTCCTAGTACAGTTGTGCATCATCAGGTCTCAAGTGCCTCCCTCTGGGAAGGAAGCTGGGCATCAAAATTACTTGCGACGATTGGTATATCACTTATATGGTGCCACACTGAAAAAAAAATAACAGCTCTTGAGAAATGTGCTAGGTCTGCAATGGTAAAATACCAATCCACAATTCCATTAAAAAAATTTTAAAAAATTCTTGGTAAATGAGGTTAAGTGTGCGTTATAATTGATTTTCCGACTGTATGTTTGGAAAAAAAATATTTTATTATGCTTTAGAATTTTGTTGAACTTTTATTTAGTAGATATCCCCTTAATTTTCTTCATTTAAAATATATATATATATATTGATGATACCTTATTTCAACACAATTGCTTCTCCTCAGTAATTTCATTTGCAGAATTTATTACATTTGTACTGTAAAATAAATTTGAAATGGTTTTATAAAGCTGATAAATAGCATTAAAATTATCAGTTTTATTGCATATTATTATTATTTTTGCAATCTTGGAGAATAATTTACCAAAAATTAAGGTGAAAAGCTGCTATATTCTAATAAACGTAATACTTTTTTTTTATTAAAAATGAAAATGCATAACTCTTTTTGCTTAATGGATTTAATTGCGAAAATTCTGTGTCTTTCATTTTAAGAAAAAGTGTATAATTTTTGAAACTGAAGTTTTAGAGCTGAAGACAAGGATCTTAATTTATATTACACCAGCGGTCTTAAAACTTTATCGGTTCATGGAGCCTTTGGAACTAAAAAGTGGTTTGGGGAATCCCATCCCATCCTTAGAAAAAAAATATCTAAAAATACTTGAGGTAGATCAACGAGGTATAGCCATTTTATGTAATAATAGAGAAGTATGTAGTCTTTCAAATAAAGAACTTCAGCGTAAAATTATTGTATTTTACTCAGCACAATAATTCGGGTTCCAGGTGTCTCCTTCTCTTAAATTTATTTAGTGATTGAGATGTGTGTGCTTGCATTTTTTTTACACAAACTGAAAATCTAGCTCTCTGTAAGTTATCTGCAGTTTCATTTCATATTCTGTGTTTAATTTGTTTCTCTGTTGTTTTTTTCTTTTTCTGCCACACGTGTTGAGAAAGCTTTTTCACTTTTAATATGTTGCTCCAAAAGGTTATCAAATGTTTAAAGCTGTGCGAAACACTTCTGCTTATTCTGCATGAATTTACAACCAAATATTTAGAAATTGCTCTTGCTTAAAATTCGAAATTGTATCTAATGGTAAGTTGTTCTCTCCCTTACTGGTAAGAATTCTGATTTATTATACTTGAACTAATTTTTTAAATACATTCCTGCTTAGTTTTCTCTCCTAGGAAATATCTAATAGTTTTTAAACTGATTCTCATTCTATGTAATTTTTAACAGTGCCACCTAAATCAGCGGTCGCAAACCAGTGCTCTGTGAAAAAATTTTGATATGACACAGACAAATTGGGACATTATTTATATATTTTTTTTATGTTTTTATTTAATGGGTGTATTTCACATTAATAAAATAAAAGTTTTCGGATTATGTGCAAATTTATTTAGCTTTTTTGTTCTAAATTCATAGTAGTCTGCCAAATATAAAATTATACATTTAGTAGTCGGATCACTAACCATTAGATCATGGAGCACTGCGATCCATGAAGTTCTTAAAGTTGGCTATTGTACGCTGCTCTAAATTCAGTACATTTTCATTTAAATTCATTAGAAAACTATTTAGTTTTGAATGAATAATTGTGCAGTTTCTTTTAGTCTTCTAATGTACTATGACCACAAGTTAAGTTTTCAAACCATAGCCTTCATTTTTTCCATTAAATTTTATAACATGCTTTCATTTCTTGAAATGATATGTTTAGCTCATTTATAAAAGCAAACATTTTTGCTGGGTAGAATAAATATTGCGACTGTATTTCATCACAAAATTGTGGAGCATGGTCATGACTTCGATTAAAAATAATCTAACTTCCGAATATAAAAGCAGAATTTTTTATGGTTGCTCCGTATAATGAAACAAATATTTTCTTCATTCGTTTTGTCGCGACCCTGCGGTCGTTGGTGAAGTTTGGGACACCGAATGATCAGCCATTGTTATAAAAATAGAATAAGTTTATTGATCTACCAATTTATGATCAAGAAATATTATAAACAAAGGGAACAGTCAAATTTAATCGCTATCCTAAATTCCTAATACAATTATGTCACTTATCAGCGTGTGATCCTATGTAGCTGAGCTAGACAGGTCTCGCCATTTGGATATTCCCGGACTAATTCTTCTCTTAAGAACTACAAAGACTTAACTTTAGAACAAAGATCGTGACTTTACCAATCTAACTTTAACAGTAGCCTAACGACTAACTCCTACACTCACTTTGCTAGAGTTTCAAAGCACTCAAATTTACATGAAACATGGTTTCTCCACGGGAAACGATTTTTATAAACATACAACAGTTAGGAAATATTTTTCCCAAGAGGATTAATGAAAGGCGCGGATAGGGCCCTTTTCACAGTTTTTCTACTATAATTCACTATTCCAAGTAAGATGTTATGATTAAATTTCTTCTTTTTCTTTTCTCCTCATCTGTTACATGCTCATCAGAATTAAAAACCGGGAAATTTACTTTCATCTTCCAGACATTTCTTAAAGTATATATTGCCAAAACAAATATTTACAATAAATAAAGAAAAATAACATTTAATTCGTGAATTATTATTTTAAATGTTTACGAGTTTAACTTTAAAAAACTCTTTGTATTAAAAATTACAAAGCACTATATAACTACGTCTTTTTTCATAAAAATCAAATGTGGTTATTATAGCGAATCCTCATGCCTTACTTACAATAAGATAATACGAGCATGTTTTTATTTAATGAAAGGAATTCAGAATAATACAGTATTTCATTAGCTATATGAAATGGTATCTGAAGACGAATTAAAGCAATGTAGACTAGAGAAGAAAAAACCGTCAGATCTCTCAACACACACAGAAACTGTATCTGAGGATGGAATAACGCTATGACGTCACAGTAAAAACGTCAGTTTCCTGAGTGGAAACGTCATCCAAAGACAGGGTAATGTCAAGACGCCAGCTTCCTAAACGGAAACTATATCCGAAGACAGGGTAAAGCTATGTCGATACAGTAAGGAAGTCAGCTCCCTCATCAGAAATGGTATCCGAGGACAGGGTTAAGCTGTAACGGCACAGTAAAAGCGTCAGTTTCCTGAGTAGAAACGTCATCCAAAGACAGGGTAAGATTATGTCGTCAGTTTCCTAAGCGGAAACGGGATCTGAAGACAAGGTACGCAATGGTGCGTTATTAATGAGTTCATACTATATTTTATTCATTTCTAGACGGTTACAAATGAATAGACAGTTTATGTTGCATCAGTAATGATATCTTCTATGATTTCAGAGGATGTAACATGTCAATATCCCTAATCATCTTCAAGCTTTTAATTAAATTAACCTTTCACAATTCTGAACAAAAATACAGATACCAAAAATGAAAGTCACTACATTGTACTGTAAAATCCGGCGTATAACGCTCACTTTTAACACAAAAAATAACATTGAAATTTACAGGTGCGCGTTATTACACGGGTATATAAACGTGAGAGCTTTAAAAATACAAAGAAAGGATGAGCATAGAAAAAAATCAGACTTCTGCATAGATCGAAATACTGTTCGTATTAAAGAAATGACATTTCTTGTGAACTTAATGGGTTATAGTTCTAGAACTATACAAAATTTTTTTCTAAAGCTTGGAATATGTAACGGATAACTACATGAGCCAGTAACAGCCTTCGGACAGGGGTGATCACTTTTGTCTTGTCGTATGTTACGTGCTTACGAATCCGTAGGTCGCGGGTTCTGTTCTCTGGAAATGCTCCGCTACATTGGTGACTCGGACGTGATATGAATACCCAACCTTCTGGTCTGGAGTCAGATTTACTCGACGCAGCAACCAAAGCCGGCAGACATTCAGACGATGAAGAGGAGACTGGATCCGATTTTGTCATCACCATTCCTGGAAAAGTTCACAGGAGAATCCCACAAGTGGCTTCAGCCTGCTAAGTGAAGGTGAAGGTTTCCAAGATGGCGGAGCTTCCTCAGATATAGATGCTGAAGAAAATCATGTTGGTAAATGTAGCGGATAACTGCATAAGCCAGTAACAGCCTCCAGGGAGGGGTGATCCCTTTTGTCGAGTGGTATGTTACGTGCTTACAGATCAGTAGTACCGAGTAGTATTGAGCACTACATTTCAGGTTTTTCGTAAAAAAAAATTAAAAAAATGGGGATGCGCGTTATACGGCGAATATACTTAAAAATTGCAAGTGAAAAGTACAGGTGTGCGGTCACTGTAAAATACGCCGGATTTTACCGTAATTCTAATTGTAAAGAAATAGCTTTAATAAAATGCTTGAAAAATACCTGCCTTTCCAACAGAATCAATGTGACTGCAGAACGAAACACACTCCAAACTCTGTATTCTCTTTTGAACTTAGATCCAAATCAATTAAACTCTTAGGTTTATACTCTAATAAAACCCCTTATTTTTTTCCTCATAAGAACTCTACGATATTTTCATCAAAGAATGAACTTTTGCAAAAAAATATATGTTCGTAAATCATGCTTGATGTGCATTATATACAAGTTTAATAAATAACTGTTTAAAGCGTAATTCTTTTAAATATCAAGTACAAGTAAGCAGGAAAGGAAAGTCTTCTCAGGAAAAGAAAGTTAAATGTTCTTTTAGGCCCCTTTTTAGAGTCAGATGTATATATTGGTAAAAAATACTGGATTAGTACTCATTCATCTAGCGTATTTAGACAAATAGAACAGAATAACTATTATTCATAAATTTATTGTTCTTTAGCGTTGCATTACGAAGACAATGAGGGCTGTTGGCAACGGACTTCCTAATTTTAAACCACGGTCGTGACTTGTGCTGGCATCTCACTATACCAACATGAGGATTTGGAGCCTCAATATATTGAATGCACGTCAGCCTCTTTATAGAGCGGATATTTATCACATAAAACTATTATGTTATCACATTCAGCACACAAATTATCATTATCTTCTCTATAACACCATCTTTACTTTTTTTCCTTTTGCTGTCTTTAAAATGTGAAATATTTTACAATATTAATAACAAGAGGAAATCAAATAAAATTGAAAAGAAGGCACAGAACAAAAAAATACTTAAAACTCTAAAATTCTATACTTTATTTTCAGATCATTACTTTTTGTGCACATAAAAAATACTGGCAGACACTTGGCTATTTTCAAATTATCACAATCATTCTATAAATTTTATTATGGAAACAAAACAACATAATTCAACAAATAAGTTTTGTGGAAGACACTATTTCTTTCATGTGAAACTCATCTGCTTTGCTTTTACATGTACACTTTTAAAATAATATCAGATGTTAAAGTACTAATCGGTCAACTCTGATAGCATTTTCTTGGCGACAAATAATACACAGTTTTTCAGAATCATTTCCGTTTTCTTTTTTCAATTCCTACTATTAGTTCCCACTCTCCCTATTATATGTATATATCTTGTACAAATTTTCAATCGTTAATAAAATACTTTTTATTCATCCACTCAAGTTCACAAATACATATTTTTCTCAAGTATTAATTCATAAAAGTTCAAGAGACATATTTTAATCGATATTATTCCACCAGATGGCAGAACCATCGGATAAAGCAGCCTTTGTTAAATTTGTGATGAAGATTTAACTTAATCTGTGAAATATCATATGTTAGTTAGACATCAGCATTCCTTTTACACTGGTTTTTTGATAAATTTTTACCTATTATATTCAACTTTTATTAAAAATTTAATGTGGTTAAAAGGTTTTAAATGTTAATTTAAAAGGTGTTTTGCCATTTACTTACTATTGTAATTCTGTCATATGTAAATACAAATTTAAAAAATTGTAATTATTTAATAAAAAAGTAACTAAAAAAATTTTCTTTGTTGGCCTAAGTAGGAATTGACTTAAAATTTTTTTATATTGCTTGTTTTATATTTTTTCCTTTTTACTTCATTTTTATATTTACTTTATATTGTCCTTTTTCACTTATTTATTTTTATCATGTAATTTTTCCAATTAATTCCTATTAAAAAACATTTTGAAGCGTTTTTTTAAAAAAAAAGTTTTAAACAATTTTTTTTACCATTGTTAGAAATCCATTTTTTCCCCTTCCAAAAGACACTTTTATGTATAATTTACGGATTTACTCCTAGTCGCCGTGAAACCATAATCAAAGTTAACCGATAAGTAGCGGGAAAAAAATCGATTGTCATTAAACAAAAATTCTTTCCAGAAAAAATAAAAACAAATATTTTATAACAGTACAATGAAAAATACAGTCTTTAAATATTACTGCTTAATACCATGAGCTAAAAAGTAAAATTGCATTTTCAAACAAATTACAATTTTAATAAGTCTACAATAAATTTCATTAAAATACATAGCAGTGCACTCTAACTCTGACATAAAAATCTTAAAAGTCAAAAATACTATATATGTATAATATTTAGAATAGTGCTATACTTTTATAAACAGTATATATAATATCACGTTTTAAATTGTGCGATTAACGTTTGTAAAATTTACCGCGTAAAGAAATTTCAATGTACATTTTTACCGGGTAATGTTTTTAAAAATCCAATTACAGGTTAAGTACTGAAAATCTTATTAAAAATGATTTTTTTTATAATGATTTAAATTTTAATTACAAACACAGAGAATTTTTTCCAATTTTATTTTTTCATAAACATAAAAAAAACTTAAAACTTTTTAAAAAACCTAGAAAATTGTTTGTTTTTTTAATGAGAAATAAAATACTTTAGATATGGTTACATTGTAATATAATTAATTAGCATTTAATTTTGCAAAAACATTTTAAAGCAGTATTATTCTTCAAAATTAAAAAGTTATTCTTTATATAGATTAAAACATATTCATGGGAACAAATATAGCATTCTGCAACAATTACTATTCTAGAAACAATACAATAAAATGAATTGCAAACTACTTTACTTGACGGAAGAAATGTACTCTTGATGCTCAAAAAGTTGGTTTCTGCATCAAATGTGCATACAGAGCATTTATAAAATACATCAATACATCCAGAGCACTTACAAAGAAGTAATGTGAATGGATGCATAACATAAAACTAAAAAATTAAATATCAACAAGGTTAGTACTACAGCTTTCATTCAGTAAACTAATAATTCAGAACATGAGCACATAACCATTTTATAGGTCTACATTCAGTCAGCTAAAGTTTAATGAATCTGTTACACTAATATTAATAATAATGCCAGTTCTTACACATTTTAGCAGCTTTGGCGAAAGTTGAGCGATAAAAACGAAAGTTTAGTAATCTTATGTTGCAAACAAACTTAATATGGGTTATTATAAGTAACTGAAGCCGGAAAAATTTCTGAGTTATGTTTGAATATGTGTTTCAGATCCCCCCCCCCCCATTCGTCTTGTAGTTATGGAAAATAATTTCCTTTTTTCTAAATTGAATAAAATTGATATTTAAGAAAAACTACTTAAATTTCAGTTTTTGTCAAATTAATTATATTCTCATTCTTCATAATATTTACATTTATTTATTAAAAGGATATAAAAACAAATAATAAATAACAACCCCCATCTAGCAAAACTATTATTTTACATAAAACTTTGTTATTTTTTTATTAAATCATATTTAATTACATATGGATCTAATTAGTGAAGTTACTTCACTATTCAAAATTAAATTTTGCAGCTATTGCAAATGTAAACATTCATTGTTTTGTTTTTGCGGAGTGTATACATTTCTCATATCCTTTTTTACACATCGCAGTTTAAAAAGTGTTTAAAAAATAAATTCCTATTATTTCAAGTAAATAAAAAGTGTAACATGCCTCAGTACAAACATAGAATATAATATAACTCAAATGCATTATAAAAGCAATTTTGCTATGGAATTTTTAACTTCTCAAAGCTGCTGTAATGCATAAGTACCACATCTTCATTCTTATGTATTTGAAATAATACAATATCTAAAGGAGTATTTTAAAAATAATTCCAACATGTATGTGGAGTATATGCACAATATTCACCATAAATGGAAATAGTGTGGTGAAATTAAATAATTACATTTTGACTTATATGGAACAAAATCACGAGTATTAAGAGTTTCAAAAGCTACTACAAATGGTGACAAAAAAATTAATTTTTTATTTTTACTTTTTTTTATCATGGGCGGCAGCTTTATAAAATTATTATGGTGATGATTCAAAGAAAACACCATTTTTTTTTATAAAATGCAAAATAAATTGTTTCTTTCGACAAAATTACAATTTCTTTAGAAGGCTACATTTTGTAATAATACGTAGTCCCTGATGGAGAATTATCACACTGACAAACAAAGAAATGCAATAATAAATAATACTTTTAAAATTTTAAAAGAGAGTAAAATATATATATTTTATAAAAAAAAACTTTGACGAATACTGCTTTTCAAAGTGAAATGCAAGTTATCTGCTAATTTTGTATGTAAAAATAAAGTTAATATTTGTTATATAATTATTACATTTAATAATTTCATATAAAATTATATAAACATTTTCATCACCGAGTGTTTAAGAAATTAGATTAAGCCTCACATTTATTAATTTGTTAATAAATTAATCTCCTAATATATGTAACATAATCATAATGTGTGTCTTAAATGAAATTATAAACAAACCAAGACACACATTGATGCAATTCTTGCAGATAAAATATGTCAATACTACAAATAAATAAGTCACAACACATTTAAATATAAAAACTAATTACTTACAACAAACGAAACAATTACAAATACACTAAAACTAGAAGTTATATTAGAGTATACAGTTATATATAAATAATTAAACTAGTCTTTTCTTTTTCTCATCCTGAATATAGACACAAATATTTTAACAATAAAAAGTTCAGCTTCCAGTCTTAACAAAAGTATTCAGAGAGGATTTTCTTTCTTTTTTAAACCTGGAAATTTCACATCCTGTGTAAGGTAGATAGACATGCTGAGTTTCAGAAATGCTGCTTCTACATAATGGACAATTTTGGCACAGTGGTGCACAAGTGCTACAACAAGCAACATGTCGACATGGAAAAAACACAGTGCTGACATCTGAGTCCATACATATTCTACATAACATTGAATCTTGAAATGCTGCTAACTGTTCTTTTATGTCCTGGAAAATATCAAATGTAAAATTACATCATCAAAGAACAAAAACCATTTAATTGAATGCAATATAAAATTAATTGAAAAGATCAAAAATCAAAATAAGGGGGAAAATAAATAGAATTTTTTTTAGAATACAGTATACATCATTTTAATTTGTTTTTGCAGGTTACATCATAATAAACTTTCCTAATAATGAAAATAAGTCACAAATATTTTACTTTATATTAAAACTTTTGCTGAACCCTAACCATATCTATGCACCTCGAAACTAATTTTGATTTGCCACAGACAACCTCAACAGTTACAAGGACCCAACAGGGGTCCATAGGAACCACCTTGGGAGCCTTTGACATACACAGTTGAATAGCACCTGTTTCTTGCTCAGACGAAAATTAAAAACATGTCCATTCAAAGCTGCCCTAATGGTCTGTTGAACAAAATTTGGTTTTAAAAATTTGATGGTGGGAAAAATTGAATCGTTTTTTTTAAAAATATTTGCGAAGCATGTGTGTGCATTACGGAATTATATGTTATTACACATGCAGCATTCGAAGTCATAGCTGTCACGTCGGAGTCATAGAAGCAAATAAAAGGCACTGGATGCATATAACAAACAAACTTTAGGCATATCTTATAACTAAGGAGGGTTTTATATGTGAATTTGTTACACTGATTAATTTCCAACTAATTATTTCTTATATAAACAACAGAGTAACGCTTCTCCTACACCCTCAGCATCATTAAATGGCTTCTTCATGCACATGGAACTGAAGTCTTTCAAATGACCAAATGGTCAAGTAAAAAATAACAGTAACAGCCAGTGGGGCAGTTACCAATGGGTTAGGCAGTACCATGCACTGGGGCCCTCAAGATCAGGAGGGCCCCAGGACCCTGACCACCGAACTTGCAATAATTTCTTTTGAATTTAAGACATAAATATAAAAAGGTTGCAAAACATAACTATAATCATGGCAATTCAGTTGAAAATAATTTTGAAATTGTAGAGTCCCCTAAATTTTTCTCGTTGTTAGTTTGGTGTTGTGAGCTTTACATATTGAAAAGTTAATATTATTTTCAATTTTTTTTCACTTTTCTATAAACTTACTTAAAAATACGCTATTACTTGAAAGTTTCATGGAAAATCTTACTATATATTATTACATCTTAAAAAACCAGTACAAGAGGTACTCTGCCTTTTTGCAGAAATTTTTTTAAAAAAATAATTATAATAATATTGTATCATATTTTCTTTTTCATGCATATTTTTTGTATCATTTCCTGTCTATCTCGGTGGACCTTTTTGTAGCTCTAAGCCCACTGGTGGGTGAGTTCAATCCTCCCAAATAAATAGCCAGGAATTCTTAAAACGAAGTTTTGTAGCGTAGCATTCCGTTTCTCCTACCATTCAATGTCAGTAAGTACTCGAGCACACACGAAATGTATTGTATAAATTATAAAACTGAAATTAGGGATAAAATAAACCCAGTGGTGCGTTTAAGCACAAACAATGCCAAGAAAGAGAAGATAGTACACAAAAATTGTAGCTTTGTATATTTAAAATATCCATATATTTTTACTTAATGAAATCAAACCGAGATAGGGCCCTCCTTTTTTTTTAGCACCAGGGCCTTTGGATATCTACTTACGCTACTGATTATGGCACTCTATAAATAAACAAGTACTTCCGCATAGTCCATTCATCAAACAGTATTCTAACAACCCAAAAATTATAAGCTCCAAACCTCTTCACTCTACATAAGTCGACAGTTAAAGTTCACCAGCAAGATAAAAAATAAACTAACTTTAAGAATAATCTTCGAAAAATAAACTTACCTTACAATTGGTAGCATGGCAACCTTGCTGTTTAGAATTATTCAACTCATCAGCATCTGCAGGTTCCAAAGGAGTTGTGTTTATAAGATTATGCCTCCCCACCGATTCCATCTGGTACATAACACGTCTGGTATGATCATACACTTCTCTGCAAGTCTTTTGGATATCAAACACATAATTTTTGCCAAGTGCAGTATTTTCATTAAACAAAGAGGCGATTGTGCCTTTGAGGTCTCTAATGTACTGAGAAGTAACCGCATTTCGGACAGTTTCACAACTGTAGAAAGCATGTTTTTCAGTCACGGCTCTGTAAAGAGCGCTGGCAGAATGGCAGTTTTCGAGTTTGAAACCCAAAGCCGATGAATCTCCGCAGTCATTCACGAAATTTAAGAAGAAACATCTGCCAGCATGAGTAGCTAGGTGAACGGATGCATATGGTATACTGGAATGGAAAAAAAAAGGAAGTTTTTAAAAATTAACATCAAGAAATATTGAAAATATATAAATGATACTCAAAACAGAATGTATATTTTAACATTAATATAAATGTATAGATTTTGAATGATATAAAGCAATGGTCTTCAAACTGTGTTCCACGGAACCCGAGGGTTCCACGAGTTAAAATAAAAAATCGAAGAGAAAATTATAAATGTGTGTGCAAAATGGATTCACATTTTTTATAGGCTGGATTGAAAATCCATTTCATTATTTCAAATTAAAAATCAATCCATCAGATATAACAAGAACGAGTGGTGGAACTATCTGCAAATTCTACGTTAAAATGTAGATATGAATGAGAAGATTGTGAATTTTGGTTAAAAATTTACCCCGGAATAAATATTCCCCAAAACTAAATTTTAGCAAGAACAGCTCCTAAAGTTTAGGTTGCAAATTTATGTAGAATACACGGGATTTCTCTCACAGCCATAAACATTTTAATGCCAATGCCATTCAGCACAGTGTATTTAAGTGGAAAATGTTTATGTGGTAGAAAAAACACAAAATATAAAAATTTATTAAACACAGATGTGGAATATGACATTAGATAATTTCAATAGACCTAGATTTTGATAGTTTGCGTAAGAAAATGTAAGCACATATCCCAGTTACTAATTATAATGTATGTGTAGGTGACATCTGGAGTATATATATTAATATTATGAATGAGTAAATTAAAATTAATGTTACATAAAAAAATTTAAAAACAAATACAGCATTTTTCTTTGTCTTTACATAAAGTACCCATAATATGTTGATCTATTTAGATATTTTGTGATATATTTTCATAAGAGAGAGATAGTGGGGTTCCCCCAGAACACTTTATAATTATGAGGGTTCCATGAGTCAAAATGAAGACCCCTGATATAAAGGAATCATTCTTTCATTATATCTTCAAAAAGAAATTACTTTATACGAAAGTTTAAACACAGTTAATTTAATTTATAACGAACATCTTTATATATTACATTCATAAGATTACAAAACTTACACATACAAATATATAATAATCTGAGACATTAAGTATAAAAGTATAAGAGGGAAAAATACATGTGAATCAGTTTCATCAGAAAACTCTACACTCGTAATGGTTTTCATTTGAGCATTATGGCTAGCGATGTGCAAGTCTAACCAAGAGTTCGAACCCTGACTTCATGAAAGATTATTGTGAGGAATAATGCAAACTGTTCCCTATTATATGGAATTAGCCCTTAAAGTCACTCATGAATTGGCGTGGGGAAAAAAAAGAGTTAGCATAACCAGCTTTAGACGAGACTTCTGTAATTTGACCAAGATTTTAAGATAACAAGTTCTGCAGCTTTTAAGTGACTTTAATTCAAACAGATAAAAGCAAGGGAAAAAAACCAGTTACATCAATTTGATCAGTGATGTTAATTAATGATAGGAGTGTGTGATCCCAAGACAATTATAACACATTTTAAATTTATGTAGAAGAATGTATGAACGAATTTTTTTAAAAAGCGAATTTCAATACTGTTAAAACTAATTTCATCGATTCGCTCGTAAAAGATTCCCTAATATGGCGGAATCTTTCAGTTCTTCCACAAAATCTGAGGTCTGAGCACTATTTCTACAATAATAATAAATGGGAACTATAGCTTTTTCGTTAAAAACTATTAATAGAAACTACTGAATTTAATAATGTGTGTGTGAGAACTAAGATATATAATTAATAATAATTAAACACGAATTCTCTATTGATAGGGATGATTAAGGTTACGTGCCGGGCAATGTTCCAAATCGTCTTGAGTATTTTTTCACAGAAAGAATCATTTAATGCAGCGGTTCTTAATCTGTAATCCGAGGACCTCCCAGGGGCCCTCAGCGCCCTTCTAGGGATCCATGATGTCTCTCATTTAACGTTAAGATTTCCTTCTTTTACAAAAATAAAAAGATAACACGTGATGTAACAACACTCGTAAAAGAAATAGAGCACCACCCTTCTCATTAAAAAAATTAGTACGGTTAAGTACATTATTCATTTGAAATTAGTATTTTGTCTAATCTTAAAAAAATTACCGTCAAATCCGGCGTATAAAGCGCACTATGATCGAAATTTATGGGTTCACGTTATACGCCGGGTATAAAAATGAAAGCTTCAAAAAATTAAGCACAGAAAAAATAAATTAGACTTCTACGTATATCGAGAAAAATACTGTTTCTTTATGAGAAATAACCATCCTTTTGAACATAAAGGGTTGTACTACAGTGTTCGATTTAATTGGGGACAAACATCTTTTTCTTGTTTAAGTTGGTATGGGATTACCAGTGATGACTCGGACCGCTTTAAATCAATTAATTATATTTGTCTCAAAGTAGTGTGAAGGATTGACATTTACTTGCTTGATTGGTTTTAGTGTATGGGCAGCTCAGTTGTGGGTAGCTCAGCGCTCTAAAATAACCGTTCTTAATGAACATACTTCTATGACAGAGAGATATAGTTACTGCAGTTAGTGTGATCAAATCAAGTGTTTCAAGAATTTTAAGAACATTTCAGGATTTCAGATCCTCGTCTCCAAAAAGAAAAGTGAAAATGTGTTAACACAAACGGAAAACTACTCCAAGAATTAATGAAATTTTAAAAGGAAATAGTAGAAAAATAAATCGAAAAAAGACAATCAAAGACCTTCGAAGGGATTTATTGGGTTATGGTGCTGAAATGAGTACCTCAACTGTACGGCGGAAAAGGCTTATGGAAGTTGGCCATAAGGCAACAAGACCGAGGAAAAAACAATTTCTAACTCAAAAAATAATGGGAAAAAAACGCTTAGCATCGGCCAAAAAATACCGATTGTGGACTGTTAACGACTGGAAGAAGGTGATTTTCAGTCATGAAACAAATAAATTTGTCCAGGGATACAAATCAAGTATAGTTAGAAGAAGTGATGGTGAAACTATGCTGCCAGATTATATTCATGAAATGTAAAACACACTTCTAAACAGATGTTTTGGAATTTTTTCATAACAAATGGCATAGGAAACTTAGTTCCACCCTTAAATGCATGATAAATTCTGTCAAATACATAGAAATGTTACGCAGTAGATTGTTCCATTCAAGGAAATATTTGACGGAACATTTCAAAGTGACTTGGTCCCTTTGTCACACTTCGAAATTATTCCACTTGTATATGGGGAAATAAAATTAAAGTGCTGGATTGGCCTGGTAATTCACCAGAATTAAATCCTATTGAGAACTTGACATATTCTCAAGAATCATTTAGCTAATATGAATTGCACGACTACAGAAAAAATTATAAAAAGTGTCAAACAAGTGTGGTTCCACAATGATGAAATCAAGAACAGATGCCCTACACTAGAGGAATCAATGCCAAAACGAGTTGAAAAGGTCATTTCTACTAAAGGAGGTAATAATATAGAGATTTTTCAGTCTACTTAAGGTATGTAAGGATCTTGAAAAATATCATTTTTTTCCCATTTGCCCCAATTAATTCGCACAGTATAGTAGTTCTAGAAGTATATTATTTTTTTCTAGAGCTTGAAATAATACCTCGAACAAATAACTTCAAACATACGAACAGTGCGTACGTGCATTTCAAGTTTCTTCGTAAAAAAGCGGGTGCGCGTTATAACGGTGAATATACTTAAAAACTATAAATTGCAGCTTGAGTGAGTGAGTGATTTTGGGGTTTATTGGCGCAAGAAGCCGATTTCGGCTATACTGCGCCAAACATTTGTTTTAATATCTGTGGTCTGGACGGGAAGAGAAAGAAAGAATGAATTGAATGACAAGAAAGAGGATCGAAAATAGAGAAGGATCACTAGGGTACCCCGGGTTGGTGAAGCCCGAGTTTACCAAAAATTGCAGCTTGAAAGTGTAGGTGCGCGTGAAACGACGGATTTTACGGTAGATGTTAACTGTTTTCTTAAAGGAAAAAAAAGTAGTGTTTAAAAAGTCTGTAAAAACAGCAGAGGCAGTTTTGAAATTATTGATCAACTTCTAAAACACTCAGCTGTACGTTGAGTTTCGGGGGGGGGGGATGTTCAAAATCTTGGGGTCTGCGATATCAGGTTGATACATAAAGAGGGGGCGGGGCACGGCAATCAAAGGTTTAAGAACCACTGATCTAGTGTACTGCAGAGAAATTTTCAGCTCGTTAAATAAAATTAAATAGGCCTCTAACAAAGGGATGTTCAATCTTTCGGGTTCTCTGGATGGCAATGGAAAAATACGAATTACTCTGGGCGCTACAAATAAAATTCACTAACATTAACGTAGTAGATGAGCAAAAAGAAAAAGTGCAGAATACTCTATTAATATATTTAGTTATTTAAATTGCATTATTATAATCATATCTCAACAGTAAATGAATAATCGGGGAAGGCTACCGATATTCTTTTCGCTCCGCGTTCACTTCCTGCGATTGCATTTATTTGCTTTGTGCCACATGTGATACGCGGGTTGAACACCCTTACTTAAAAGGTGCTTTAAACTTTTCCGGGTCTGCACTCTCCATCTATTTTTAAAAAAATCTTGCACCTCCTATAGAATATGAGATTTTCGCTGAAAAATCCTGTATGCATCTTTAGAACGTGTCTTTGATCATATAACTTTCTTTTTCATTTCAACTGTTTATGTTTCGTACCCCCAGAAATTCCTTTCACCTTCGAGGGGATGAGGCACCCCTGCAGGTGTCCTAAGCCTTCATGTGGTGTAATGTAGAATGAGAAATCATAGCCTGCCAGCAATTTAAAATTCTGAGGTCCGTCGAAATAGTTCACGAGAAACAAGGAGATTAATTCAAATTAAATAGAACAAAAACGCGTTAACCTTACAATTCAAATTTGCTATTTCACTTATTTTTCTAAAAAATTATCTTTGGCTCCCGTATTATCGATAATATTTCTGTTAAATGAATATGTTTCCGCTTATTTTCGCCAGATTAATATTTTTCCTTCAGAGAAGACCAATTTGCTTGAACACGGTCAATGTATTTGCAACTGTGCAATGTGGACCAAGGCCAGGAAAGACAAGACTGACATCCGAGATGGCACTTAAATCACGCCAACGCCTATTATGTATGCCATATGACTTTATTGTTCTTGAATTTAAAAGCTTTTAACACGCTACCATTGCTTCACGAATCAGTTATTTTACTTATCAGGCAACTAGCAATTTTTAATCTCTTTCTTTTTAGAAAGAACCACACTGTATTAAAAACAGGCAAATTTTTATGCACTAAAGATAAAGGCAAATTTACCTAATTTGAAGAATTAGATTTCTCTTATGAATCCAGTACAGTGAACATACCTAATAAACAATTTAGATATAAGCTATGCTTTAGCATCACAAATAAAATAAAAAAAGGAATAATTTAAAATGAATATATACATTTTTTAAAAACTTTAGTCTCGTCAAAACATATTTTATTATGTTTTTATTAACTCGCTTTCTTGTCTGTGCGGGTGGAATTTTGTAATTGATTTTAAACTAACTTCCCGATGAACTAGAGACTTGAAATTTGGACCATAGCTCAGAAGTGGATAAAAATGTATGAAAATGTGAAAAAAGAAGTTCTAGTCTCGAACCCAGGCCCCCAAAGAGGCGGACCCAGTAACTCCGGAATTTACACGAACAAAGACCACCTGTCGGTAGCACGGGTCGAGTTGCGTCTACGTATACAATTTCGTGGCTCAGGGGTCAAAGAGGGGCCACCAGGTTACCAGGTTTTTTTTTTATTAACTCGCTTTCTCTTGTATGTATGTCCGGGTGGAATTTGGTAATTGATTTTAAACTAACTTTCTGATGAGCTAGAGACTTGAAATTTGAACTACAACTTAAAAGTGGATGACAATGCATGAAAATGGTTATAAAAACGTGGTACATAAACTTTTTTTTTACTAAGAAAATTCTTGATTATGACACAAATGAAACTTTTAAAAGGATTGTCTTGTGGGTAAATAAGGATATATATGCATTTATTGGCTAGAAAATTACTAAAATACCACGAAACAGGAAACTGATATTTGAGGTGGTTTACACTTCACTGGGAAATGTTTCGGATGATCCCTATTCCTTAATAAAGATAGTAAAAAAGTCTACAAAACGTAGGTTATTGAGATTTTCCGTAATAGAAATTAAATTAATACAAAAGAGAATTACAAAAGAATGGAATGCAATGCAACTTAAAATTCAAACAGCCATAAATAAAACGTCAATACTTCAAGGCGGAAAAAATAAAAATGCGTAAATCAATAGTAAGGAAGTAACAGTTAAAGACAGCTTTCTATGGAAATTGTAATAGGAAAAAGATTATTAAATCATTAAATAAAAGCCACAAGTTTCAATAGTAACTCATTTTGACAAAATTATCACGGAAATACCAGAAATCTGAGAAATCACGAATGAATTTTTCATGAGGAAAAGCGACCTTCTAAGCATTCCTCATTTTTCACAGAGAAAGAAATTACAAACGTGTACGTTATTACACGCTTGGGTGAATTTTTCAGAAATTGTGCAGACATCAAAATACTTGAGAACATTTTTTAAAAAAAATTTCCATTTGCATGCAATGTACATATAAAATGTCCATAACGTATATTAATTCACTTCAGATGTTCAATGGTTAAAACTGATCTATTGATTGAAATAAAATATTAAATGGAGCCTTATTAAAACATAGGAAATTTAATTTTTATATAGAAGGAGAAACATCATATTTTGATTTATCAAGACGGAAAAGTTTCTCTTTAAATGTCTTTTCTATTACTGTGTTAAGTTCCGTAATATAAAAAAATATTTTTAAAAAAATAACTGATTTTTTTTAAACTAAAATTTATTAGAATTACAAAAGGATGGTAGTTGGTTCCTTAGGCATAAAACCAGAGTGCTCGTCGCGCGCGTCGTTAACCTTTTTATTACCGAGGTCCAGTCAATGTTTGACAATTTTACCTCGGGCCGGTGAGAGGGAGACATTGTTTTTTTACATTGTTTTTTTTACATTGTTTTGATGCAATAATTTAATTTAATTGCATTTAAATATGCCTACAGGATAAAATACAGTTACACCAAAAAATTAATATAAAGCGACTTAACATGGAATATAAAGCGATTTCCATGGAAAGTCGCACAAACCCGAGAGAAATACACACAGTAAATAAAATGAAAATAATTTAATGTTCCTTTGGCGGTTCGGTACCATTTGATTGATGGACCGGCACCGTAACGCGGCCCGGGGATTGGGGACCACTGCATTATTCCGTTGACTACTTTCGTCAGATCAAAAGACGTCGCCAAAAAGCAGCTATATACTGCCAATAGCAAAAACCCACGCTTCGAACCCAGTAATAATAAAGCATTAGGCGCCGTTTTTGAACTGGAGACGTCTTTTCGTTAGGCGAAATAGGTCGAAGATATAATAGTATAAGCACCAAAATATCTTTATATATAAAACTAGCTGTTACCCGCGACTTCGTTCACGTAGAAATTTACAAAAAAGTGTTTTGTTCAATTCACAGATCTTACGAAAACTTAATAATTCTGTATTCCACGTTAAGAAATACATACACGCTATATATATAGAGAGAGAGAGAGTTTAATGCCATTTTTTTACTTTGTGAATCAATGTTTTGTTTTTATATTTTTGTGTTTTTTCTTCTTTTTGGTGTTTATTGTTTTATTTTTTTTTATTTTCTTTGTTTTTTGTTAATTTTTGTGTGGTTTTTTTCGTATAAATTTATTGAACATCCTCTCTATATACAGTATTAAATTTATTGAAAAATCTCTTTATATACAATATTTGGTGTACGATTTTCTTGAGCTAAAACAAAAACGCCAGTGGCATTCCTCGCACGTGAACATGCCACGTATAGTTGGCCATGTGAAAAGCAACTCTTAGTTAAATCTATGCCAACTTTGCTTAACGTTTGCCCTTGTGACTTGTTAATTGCCATAGCAAAGCTGACACTTACAGGGAATTGTAGTCTTTTGAATTCAAACAGGAAATTCGATGGTATTATGGGAATTCGTGGTATAAGTACTATGTTACCATTTCCGCATCCGGATATTATACGACCTTCTATAACGTTTCTTTGCAATGACACTACTCGCAACCTAGTACCATTGCAAAGTTTTGGTGGATTTAAATTACGGAGTAGTATGATGGGAACGCCAATCTTAAATTCTAGCTTGTGAGGAGGTAGACCAGGCACAATTATACTGTTTAAAAATTCTGTTGGAGTGGCAGCAATCTAAAGTACAGTAAGTAAAGTGTGCTAGAAATTTTTTTTTTTTAAGGAAATCATTGAGGAATCGGTGAGGAAAAGTAGCCTAAGTTACGCTAAGAATAATTTAATAAACGTAGCGCAATAAACGTTTGACATTTAATAAAAAAAAATTTGAGAAATTGCTTTTATAAAGGATGTTAAATAACACTATGTTTCAGTTATTTGTTACAAATGTGTTTATTAAAATTTTCGGTATTGACAAAATGCATAATCTTGCGCCAACTTGGCGGGGAGGAAGCAATGCCCCGCGGTTTTACCCATGTAATTCCCGTTCCCGTAGGAATACGGGAATCAAATATACCCTATGTTACTCGCTGATAATGTAGCTTTCCATTGGCGAAAGAATTTTTAAAATCGCACCAGCCGTTTCCGAGATTAGCCTGAACAAACAGACAGACAGACCAGACAGACAAAAATTTTAAAAATTGGTTTTTTGTTATGAGTACAGTATATACTTTTAGTGCATTAAGTAAAAAGCTGCTAATTTGAAATTACAAACAGACACTTCAATTTTATTTATTTGTATAGATATACGTGTTACAGTGTTTGTCCGCAATGAACTCCGAAACTACTCAACCGATGATAATATAATTTTGCATACTGTGTGTCATTTCGTTCAACTTAAAACATAGGATGGTTTTTATTTCAATTAATCATGCCATAATTTTTTTATTGCCGGAAATGTGGAGAATCCGGAAAAAACGTTGCCAGATTTTGCGAATATTCCCGCGAAGTAAAATTTTCCCCTTTTGTTTTGTCTATGTGGGCGCCAGAAAGCTCGCTTCTAATTTATTGCTTAAGATCTGTACAATCACTATTTTTTTTATTAGGAGAATAAAACTAGATTTCTCTCGAAGGGAGAGGTTGTATCAATGCCTTTCTCCATTTGAATAGATAATATTGATTTTTTTCATGGAGCATTGGCCAAAAAGAGATTAATTATAGATTTAAATGTTGGAACAATTAATTGTTCTCGAAATTTGATGAACGATATGAGATTGTAAATATAACCATTGTTTTGAATTAACTGATATATTGGAATAGCGCTTTGAAGTGCGCGAAGCCTGCTAAAAGTAAGAAGATTTTATTCATTATAATAGAAAGCATCGAAAGAAAAAAAAAAAAGTGCGAACAGCACTAAGATCGGCAGCAACACGATTAATTAAAACCGTTGAGAATTTATTAAAAGAAGAACTGGCTGATTTTGATTCCCTTGAGGAAAATTTGAATTTAATAATAACTAGATTGGAAGAAATAAAAAATATTGATAGTTTTATACTAAGTGAAACCACACATTAGAACAATATGACACTGAATTAAGTACTTCATTTGATTACTGTGACAAAATAACTACAACAATTTTTCGCGCAAACAAGAAAAAAAAAAGTAGGATTAATTCCATTGTGTGTAGCGGTACAGATCAGAATTCAACTTCTGTAAATACAAATAACATTGTTAAACTTCCAAAGTTAATAATTCAAAAATTTTATGGAGATTGTACTCAGTTTAAAGCTTCTGGAATACGTTCCAAATTTCAATCCATGATAATAATTCACTTTCGAAAATAAAATTATTTAATTATTTAAAAAGCTATGTATCTGGTTCAGCTGCTCAAGCAATAGAAGGTTTTGAGATTAATGAATTAAGCTATGATTCTGCTGTTGAGCTTCTTAAAAGAGATTTGGAAAAAAAGAAGTAATAATTAATAACCATATGAATAAAAAATAAATCTGCTTCCAGTTTATAAATCGAATGACATTCCAAAGTTAAAAAAGTTACATAGCGAAATTGAAGTAAATGTTAGGAGCTTATCCGTGTTAGGCTTAGAACCCAAATCTTACAGCTCTATGTTAATTGCTGTCGTTTTGAAAATTATTCCTACTGAATTTACTGTAGAATATAATCGAAGAAATTTGACAAAAAATTGAGTTCAGATATAAATGATTTTTTGGAATTTTTCCAAACCGAAACCAAAAGTAGAGAGCGAACCTATTTGATAAAACTGGAATTCGACATATATATCTTACGTATAAAATATACGTGTCACAGTGTTTGTCTACAATGAACTCCGAAACTACTCAACCGATCATAATATAATTTTGCATATTATCGACACTATTGTTGATGAAAACAAAACCGCAAATTTTCCAACCGATTTTTTGAATTCTCTAGAAGTAAAAGGAATGTCACCACACAATCTTCGGTTGAAGATTAGTTCCCTGGATATTCTTTTGCGTGTGTATTTCCGGTACCGTTGAGAAGGGGCATTCGAAACAAAACAGAATGGAAGCACGATTCTCGGCAGAGACAATTCCTACGTCTCCGAGACGTCAAAGTGTCAAATTAAATGTATGTCTCCCAGGTATCAATGTTTATTAAGGGGTTTAACAAATAGATTTTAAAGTATCCGTAGATTCATGTAAAGTAAATGAAGACTTCGTGCAGCGAAATTTAGAAAACAAAAAAATTAATAAAATGAAATCTAAGAACTCAATCTTCGACCATTTTTTAAGTACAGCAAATAACACTTAAAATGCCTTATAGTTCGTCATCAGTTATATGTTAATGCATTCTTTCTCCCTTTTTTTCTTTTTCTTTTCGAAACTGCGCGCTGAAGGATGCTACAAGGTTACAGCCAGACATAAAAAAAAAATTAATTTAAACAGGTAAAAGTTTCTTTGTGCACCAAAAAGTTACACGCAAGAATACAAAAACTATAAAACTTTGAGTACCACAAATAATAAAAGAGTACATACACTTTTCAATAAAATCAAGAAACATACAAACTAATATTTTATTTCACGAGTTGAGTGAAACAAGGGAAAACACAATAAATTCCCCCTCCTTTTATTTTTCCTTCAGACGATAAAATGATCATCAACGATTCAGGAGACAAGACTTAGTCAAGGTAAATCGAGTATAAGGAACACTTCATGGTCATTACATATACAGTTGCAATAAAGTTTTATCTGACAATACAATAGATCAGCTAGAGGCAACGAAAAAAATATAACGCACTTTTCTTATGGCAGAAAAAAAAAAGTAGACTGATATTGAGAATGTAGCTAATTCACTAAGAAAATGTGGAACTTTGAATTCCCAAAAATTATGTTTTGATGGAAGGAATTCATTAATATTATAAGAAAAATTTGCATATTTTTTAAAAGTAGTTCAATAAATTGTTCTGATCTATTGAATATACCAGCGCAATTAGGTTAATTCCCAAAAATCACTTTAAAATAAAGGTCGGTTTTGATTCTTTTTTTTTAAGGTCAAACTATAAAATTATTGGATAATAGAATACGGCAGAAAAAAATTACATTAATTTTACAAGTTCGATTGAAATAAAAAAATTTAAACCCGTTCAGGACCATGATCACATACACTTTAGGGAACACGGTATCATACGCGAAACCGTGTCTTCCCCGTTCTGAGGCTCGTGATCACATCGGTATGATCTTAATTTGGAACTTATGAAATTCAGAATGATTATAAACTATGAATGTTTCGTATTTTATGTAAAATAATGATTTTATGTAAATTTTTAAATAAGTTAGGTTTTACATGAAAAAATCGCATGGTCCTTAAAGAAATATTTATTTTTTATTCTTGCTTCTGATCTAAAATGAGAAAGACAAATAAAAATTATAAAAAATAAAAATCATATTTTCAAATTTAACAGTGATATTGATTTTAACCGATATGCGTGTGTTGTTATTCAGAGATACATATGAAAGACGAGAGATGGAAAAACAGAAACATACAATACATACAGAAGAATATAGACATTTATTACAAACGATGATCCCAGCATAGAACAGAAGGGTTGCGCTGCTTTCCATTCGAGACGGGAATCCATTTCAGGCGAAAGTCCGACTTCCTTTTCCGAAGAAGATACAACCATGCCTTATTCGGGATTCGAACCTGAACCCCCTCGGTTACAAGCCGAGGGTCATATCCACCATACTGGCTGGGCGGCATATGCGTGTGTTGTTCTTTCAAAAACTAGAAGCTACACCCAACAGAGCGAGGGTTATATTATATTAATGTCGCACTGTAAAGCAACACAAAAACTATTGGTGACGGACCTTTTAATTTTGAGCCCGGTAATGACACCTGAGAGAAGACACCATCCCCCTCTCCTAACTACCGTATCAACGGAAGGATTTTCAACACGACAAATTTAACGTGCATCGGCCTTTCTACACGACCAGTCTTTAGTGGCACCAGGACTCGAACCCGCGACACTCCGGGCCCGAATTCGTGACCATAATCACTAGGCTACCACGGCCACCGAAGCTACACCCAAAGCATGCTACATTAAAATTTGTCGAACTGATTTCAAGCGAGAGTACGACCTATTTAGATTCCTAAAAAAATAAATAACCAAAATAACAGAAGACTAATTTATCAGTTGCTTATTAATGTCGCAGTTAGATTTTGAACCATGGTCAAATGACGAGGATGTTATTCAAAATGTTCTCCCCAGTTTGAGCCTGAACAGATATAACAAGTGTCAGGCCTTTGATACGAAGGATCTTCAGCGATATCAGGACTCGAATTCAAGACTTGACAGAAATAAAAACCAGCCACAATTTTGAGACCATGACCACTCAGCTATTACGGTCGCAAATAGCAGGAGAAATGAGTGACTGTTCTTACAATTACGATGAATGACGAGATGATATAATTTTATCTGACCTTAATTAATAGCCATATTAAAATTTGTTCGTAACTGAGTATTGATTTGAATTAACGTTGTTAAATGAGGTCTGTTGGTATGTATGGTTAATGAAATATTGATATGTTGTTTAACGTTTAAGAAAATTAGTGGTAGCGTGAGAGAGTTCTATGGATTTAAAAATATTTGGTTTATTTACGTCACAACTATAAATTACAATATATAAATTCACAGTGAAGTTATTCAAAATATTGGTTATTTTATTTGGTTTCAGATAATGATATTTGTAAAGGAGGAAGCCACAACCGTTCTCTTTGGTGTTTTCCAACGGACTACCTCTGCTCTGTCCAGGGTCTTGGGATAAGGGTGGTCGCCCCTTTATTCTCGAATTACATCCGGCTCGTGGGCGAAGTGGGGTTTTCTAACGGTTAAAGGTTACCAGGACGATAATAGAAGACAAGACTTCGCAATATTTAAGATTGCACATATGTATAGGAACGCGGTTATCCTATTCACAAAAAGAAGTCGACTTTTCAGCTGTGTGAAACGAAAAAGTCACAATGTATCATATGAGAATGACCGACTGGTTTATTTTTCTCGTATCTTCTATGTTATGCTGCAAGAGAAATTTGAGGTTAAGAGTTTATAACGAGCTTTCCGTGAAGGTCAGGACTCGAGCTTGCTGCTCGTAATCTTGATCACTACACTATCCTCCTTCATTTACGGGTAAATGATTTCAAGTAGTAATTAAAATTTTAAAGACGTCGAAACAATAAACGTAACATTTAATTCATACAAATACTTTGATTAGTTTTTAGTTGATCCAAATTAATTAATGAATCAGTCTAAATAAGAAACACACTAAAAAGAATAACTGTAGCAACTTTCCACCAAATATTATTGAATTTTTTAAAAAAAAACATTTATATCGGTTAAATCTAACAATGGTGTGTTTCTGGAATAAAAACCCGTATTTAGCTGTATATCTTGCTTACAAAGTGAAAACAACGTTTAACTATTTCGTTCGAAAGAATATACACAATTTTAAAAAGGCCCATCTATCCAAGGTAATTTATCAGATAAGTAACATCAAATTTAAAACACATGCTCAAGTTTTCCCAAAACACTTAGAATTCCAAAAAGGGTAGAAACTTTTTGATACGAAATCATAATTTGATATCTTAAACTCGATATTTAACGAAAAGGAATTTATTAAAGATAGGACAATACGTGTTGTTTGGAAAGCAAAAGAACAGCTTTAAAATCCTCCAATTGCGTTTTAAAATTTCTAAACAGACAAAATGAAAGAAATGTTTCGAAACCTAAAAACCACTTTCAATAATTTCAAACAAAAATTATGCATTGTGCAAGTGTTACGCGGAAAATCAGAAATAAATAACTTCAGACAATCTTTCACGTGCGCAACCGGATGCAGAAGAACGAATCGTCTCATTTCTAAACCTGTACAGGTATATTCAATAAATAAAACAAATTGGTTTTAATGTGACTTCTTGAGTTACGTTAAAATTCAAGAGCATTCAAATCTCAAATCCACTCACGCCTATTGGCCAATTTCAGTTCGAGAGGAAGCTGTTGATTCTTTGGATTTTACACCGACCTTCTAAAATCTAGACCATTGTATGTATTAAAAAGCAGTAAAATGCAACATAGAACAGAAGGAAAATAGTTTTATAATTGTTAGGTTTTTCCAATCATACTCGAAAGTACTATACTGTTTGAATTGATTGGGACAAACGGTAGGAAAACTATTTTTTCTAAAACCTTAGCTTTTAATCATTACATACCTTAAGTAGACAGAAAAACCTCTATTAGTACGAAATATGTCCTCCTGTAGCAGAAATAATCTCTTCAACTAGTCTTCGTATTGATTTCACTAGTGCTTCGTATTGATTTCACTAGCTCTAAGTGTGGATCTACGATACTAGTGTATCGTAGATCCACACTTGTATAGCACTTTTTATCATTTGTTCAACTCATCTTAGCTAAACGATTCTTAAGAATATGCCATAAATTCTCAATAGGTTTTAGGTTTGGTGAATTATCAGGCCAATTACGCACTTTCATTTTATATTCCGCATAAAAGTCTGGACTAATTTCGAACTGTGACAAGAAGCCAAGTCTTGTTGAAATGTTCCATCAAATGTATTCATGAATGCAATATTTCTATTGCGTAATATTTATATGTATTTGACAGAATTCATCATGGCTTTAAGAGGAAATGCTTTCTAGCGCCATTTGTTGTGAAAACCCCCCAAAAACATTTGTTTAGAATGGTGTTTTACAGTCTGTTAGGTATGATCTGGTAGCAGAGTTTCACCTTCGCTACGTCTAACTACACCTAATTTGCATTCCTGCACAAATAAATGCGTTTCATCACTGAAAAAATCACTTCCTTCTAGTCCTTAACAGTCCAGAATCGATATTTTTTGGCCCATGCTAAACGTTTTTTATCTTTTTCTGAACTGGAAATTGCTTTTTCCTCGATCTTGTTGCCTTACGGCCAACTTCCAGAAGTCTTTTCCGTACAGTTGGGGTATTCACTTCCACACCATAATCTAACAAATCCCTCAGATTGTCAATTCTTGTCTGTCTTGGATTTATTTTGATATTAGAATTTTATCAGTTTTTGGAGTAGTTTCCCGTTTGCGCCCACATTTTCCTTTTGTTTTTGGCGACAATGCTCTGGAATCAATTCTTGAAACATTTTATTTGTCTACACCAAATGCTGTAGCAATATATCTCACAATTATAGAAGCGTGTACATTAAGATTACTTTAGATCGCTTCCTCGGAGTAATATCCATCTTTGAACTAGCAAAAGTAATACGTATTATACGGAACGCAAAGTTATAACCACCAGCTGCCACATTAAAATTCACAACTGAGCTACTGATGAACTGAAATCAGTCAAACGAGTAAATTATAATTGAGGTCAATATGTCACACTACCTCGATGCAGATAAAACCATTTTGAGGCGGTTCGGAACATAGCTGGTAAACACATACCAACACAGACAAGAAAAATATGTTTTTCCCAATTAATTCGAACAGTAAGTCTATTACAGAGATTTCTCAATGAATATTTTTAAATATTTTAAAACGAACCCTAAAAATATAGCCACGCAAGCATACCCTTTATTTATTTATTTTTACTCTTTTGATTGCATTTTATTAAATTAAATACAACAATTTGTGACTAAAGAAGGCTGTAGAAATTCAAAGTAGGAAAAATGTTCAGTTCACGAATTTAAAAATGGTTGTTAGGTGAGAGTCTAAGAAACATTTTACAGCAAAGAAAATTCACTATAAGAAATCTTATTTCGGCAGTTTATGAACTTTTTAGTAGGTTATTACTGTACATTTTGTTATTGTGTTAGTATTAGTGTTATTAAATGAAAACTGTTGTGTATTGTTAGTATGAATAATACCTTTACAACAACCTGATTTAGTCTTATTATTTTCAGGGGAGTTACGTATGTATTTTGTCATGCTCCTGCTTTTCATACATTATTTAAATAAACAGTTAAAAGTAACATTTTCCATTTCTTCTAAAACTAAGAACTATTGAAGATATTTTTATTTCTGTAGCTCCAAGAACAAAACCAATGTCAAAATATCATACTTTTGATATTTTGACATTGGGAATTAAACCTTCAAGCTTCGCGTAAAAAATTCCATAACAAAAACAACGTAAGTGCAGTATTTTATAATTTTATGTTTACATTACTAATTAAAATTAACTTTACAGTTGTTCTTGCACTTAAAATTTGAGAAGTTTATTAGGCGAGTATCATTTTTTTATACAATAGACTTTGGTTGTTTTAATATTTTCACTGATTCCCAGCAAACTTTGCCAAAGGAAAATAATTTAATACAGAAATAATTGTCTTAAAACAGTCAAATGTTTAAATGTATATACCAATGCAGGTAAAAATTTTTATCAGATATTTACATAGAAAAAAAGAGAAAGGAATTAGTTGACATAATTATTTTTTAATAATACATTAGGACAGAAATCTGAACAGCTGCAAACGTCTATGCAAAGACCCACATAGAGCTCGAAAGTCGCGGTTTGCCAATCTCTAGTTTAAGTTAATAAAACAAAAGTTTAATTTGTCATTTCAAACTATCTAAAAGATGTAAGCAAGCTTCGAATTACAATTCCAGAGTGATTTTAGAGCTTTAATTTGTATTCTATGACTTTCATGGTAGAAAATATATAAATGTATCACAAATTCAAATAGCATTCTAAAGCAAAGAATGGTACTACTACTACGCAGACTAATAATTAAAACGTTGCCTTGGAATTAAATCATAATGAATACAAAAATGATTCTTTAAAAAACAATTTTAGGGCAGGGAAATCACAATATACGTATACAGTCGAGCCCCGATTTAACAAATTTTTTCTTTTCCCGTTAAAATGAAGTCAAAAAAAGAAGGGGGGAAAAAACCCTTTTTAACGAATAATAAACCCCAAATTAACGAATTATTTCAAAAACCGAATTTTTTTTATTAGTTTGTTACATAAAAAATTGTATTTTTTTTTTTTTTTTTTTCAAATGACATCCTTGTTGCTTGGAACAGAAAAAGACTTTTTTTGAAACTAGCAAATTTCGTCAGCGAAGGGTCCAGCCAATTATTAAACTTTAAAGATATAGATGAGTCCTGAGTGTAGCCTACCGTGTGAATTTTGAAAGGAACAGGAAATTCCTTTATCTCATCTCACTCTAAAAAGCAAAAAATAATTTAAGATTTTACTATTTGATCACTTGCTTGAGAGAAATGAAATTCATTAAACGTAAGATTTTTGCAGAAAATTTTGTTTTTGAAAATTTGTAAAGCATTGCAGACTGTCGAAAACGAATGTGTTACGATTCTGATGCAGAAATTGATAAAAAAACTCCTATCAAAACTGTTACATTTTTTAAAGCTTTACATTGTTCGGGAACTGTGAAAGCATACCTCATGCAGCAGGGTGTAAATGAAGCAGTATTCCCCCCCCCCCAAAAAAAAGAACTCTTTCGAGAGTCAGGAATCAGAAAAATATGTCACACATAAATTAGTCAATATTTTAAAACTTCAAATTAACTGGCGGGTAATAATTCGCTAATAGTATTTTTAGTTGCTAGTATTTTTAGTGCTTAGTTTCTACATATGGGTATTTTTTGTGCAGTTGCTTATCATAGAATTTCCAAAAGGTAAGTGCAAAAATTTGTATTTTTTTGGGCCCGGGCCCCGATATTACGAATAACCCCTAATTAACGAATAAAATACCCTGTCCGATGAATTCGTTAAATAGGGGTCCGATTGTTTAGCCTTTTTGTTTTTTTTAGCAAAAACACTCCAGTCGCTGATTCTTCTCTACTACTAATTCTACAGTTTCAAGGGTTTACTCTTTTTTTTTATCTATATAAATTATCTATATTAATTTTTCTGAGATGTTCATGCACTTTTAGAATATAGCATACATCAATTGTAAAATTAATACAGAAACCTGAGGTTCCAGAAGGCAGAAGTGCCCTCTTCTTTCTTCCATGGGGCGGAAGTGACGTCAAAGCTCTGTTAAGTAGATGAGGTTTTTTTTATCTTACCATATTGTTATGATATGAAGTTCAAAGACTCCCTTCAAGGTCTCCACCTTATCTTATTTCTGAGGACATCTTGAGATATCCTAGCATATTCTGATAAAACATCTCCTTTTCATAGATGAAGGAGTTGGGTGTACACTTGAGAGAAATTTGATTGGTTCAAAATGATGTAGTACTTTTACGAGGTATAGTATGACATCACGCAGCCTTTATAAATATTTTACATCATTTTCATCTGCGACTTTATTTATTGCAAGTTGTGGAAATAAAATAATTTTTTTAAAGTACTTTTTTTGGAACTATGTTTTCTTGTGCTGAATTAAATTTGCAAAGCGAATATACTGGAATAAACAAAAAATGCTACAAAAGTGTACAATAATGTACGAATGTGGGATATCAGCATGATCCCTAGTAATGTAAAAAGAAAAAGAACTTGCCAAGGACAACTTAACAGAGCATATGTTTCATCTAGGAGGACAGCTATTTCTTTAGGTGAATACTTTTCAAAAACAAATTCGAATATATATTCAAGTTTATGAAAAAGACGATAGAGGTGTTTTACATCCTTCGAAAAGATGGAGTATCTTTGAAATCTGAAGTATGCTTTTTAGGAGAAGCTTGCAGTTTTCGTCTTTGAGGAAATTTTGACTGCGTAGCTATTGTTAAAAACAATAACAATTGTTTATTCACCATTCGGATAAAGATGATATATCCGTGAGTATTTAAAAATTGTTTCAAAGGAAAGATTTGTCTCAATTCGTTCCAAAAAAGAACCTTGCTACATGACGAGAATTTTGGCAAAGTGGGTAACTCTTACAAATAAGACAACAAACCGTGGGTAGCCAAGTGGTTAGAGCATTGAACGCCAGACCGGAAAGCCTGGGTTCGATGCCCGATGTCACCAAATACCCTCTGTCACACGGAGTACGTGCTCGTTAAATCGGTGGGTCCGAAAGTCTTGTGGGCGTTCGCAACAGAAAAGCCACGGGTGCAGGGGGCTGGAGAATATTTCCCTCCCCTCGAGTTCCATGCCTAAATTGTGGAGGTGGAGATAGGTGGTGTCGCCATCTATCGTGTGTATGAACCAAGCCAAATCGTACTGTCACCTGCACGGTGCTAAAAGCTAACGACAGGTATACACCTAGCCCTTGTCACGATGAATTTCGTAGGCCTCGATCTGACACAGTCAGATAGATGACATTAGAAACAACACAGTTAACATGCATTCTCTCTGAATATAAAGTATCTGAAGTGGAGTGTTTGAAGAAATGTCGTTCTAAAATTATAAAGAGATAACTAACAATAAATCATGTAAATTTCAAGTAAGGTATAGTGACGAAGACGATATCTGAATAGTACCTCACTTTCCTTCCTTTCTTAATATTAAGGTAGGACTTCAAAGTTCATTTGAATTGAACAGAAACTCTCATTATTGTATAATATTTTTAGGTGGAATCCGAACTTATACGTCATTAGCCACGAAATTACCGATCTTAATCATAGAGGGGACATAGAAAAATGTTATTGATTTGTCATATAAATTCCATTTAGGTATAATTACTCTTTATAGTCTTATATATTTAGAAAATAAGAGCCAAAAGAATGTGAGTCGAAAATTCTAAGCAGTCAAAACTTTCTAAGTAAACTAGACAAAGACAGTAAAAACTCCAAATAAACAAATTTTTCAAAAAAGGGGGGGGGTAGAGAAAGCAACTACGTTAACTTTAATAACTACGACAGTTCAAGATCTTAGAGTAAACAATATGAGCAGCAATATATGAAGAGAACAACATAAAAACACCCACATAGATTAAACATTCTACTAATTCAAAAGCTAAATTGCATAAATGAATTTTTGAGCCTGGAATTCGCGGCGCATTTTGAGATTAGTTCACGAATCATGAATTTTAAAAATAATCTTGCTAAATTCTCATTAAATTCCGCATCAGCTTTCAAATTTCTTCATTACACTTTATTCCGTGTTCTAGATTTAGCTACGGAATTTTTATATCAGGATTCGTTCTAATGAATTTAATACCATACATCACAATTTATACAGTTGAATTTTTTTCTTCTCAACTTAAAATAATTCATTTCACCTCACTTCTCGAATACTAAGGGTCTTATCCATTCTTGAAATGTTCAGTTTAAAGTATGAGTAATTAGTTTTGAAAAAGAACAGTACAGAGTCAAGGGAAACATTAGCGGATCCAATATTGGACTTTTTTTTTAAATTTTAAATTCTGACCCCTATAGTTTCTTCAAATAGCAATCGTAAAAACTCATAAATAGTGTATCATATAGCAATTTTAATCATCAGTGTAAATATTTGCTATCCGATGAGATAGCCGCTTTACGGCTCGTAATAGTAAGTTCATTAAGAGTGAGTGAGTGATTTTGGGGTTTAATTGGCGCAAGAGCCGATTTCGGCTATACTGCGCTAAACATTTGTTTTAATATCTGTGGTCTAGTCGGGAAGAGAAAGAAAGAATGAATTGAATGACAAGAAAGAGGGTCAAAATAGAGAAGGATCACTAGGGTACCCCGGGTTCGTGAAGCCCGTGTTTACCAAAGACAGTAAACCCCGTGGGAAAAGGAAAAGATCACTAGGGCACCTCGGGATTGTGACACCCGTACTCACCAAAAGAAGGTGAGCCCCCTGAGGGGAAGTTCATTAAGAGACCTTACATTGGTTTTATAAGCTCAAAATATTGGGTAAAATTCTAATAACCTCAAAAAAAATTAATTATAAATTCAGTTAATAAAACGGTAGGAAACACAAATGAATAAAAATTCCACATCTTTCTGGAAGTGAGTGAGAGTTATATTAACGTCACACTCAGTGGCACGCACAAGGAGGAGGTGGGGGGTCCTCGAGTCCGAACCCCCCCTCCAAAGCCCTTGATTTGTTTCGATTGATTATAATCCTATATATATAATACGTAAAATTTAATGAAGTATTTGCTAATTAATTTTATTACTTCATGCTAATTATTTATAAAAATTAGTTTTTTACTGTTTTTCCCCCTGAAAGTCGACAAAATCAAAAGAATATATTTGGCGGCATGTGGACTTTCGACCCTAGACCTCACACCCCCCTCTACCACTTTGAACCATTCCTGTGCGCGTTACTGGTCACACTATAAAGCAACACGAGGGCTTTTGGCGATGGACCTCGAAATTTTGAGCCTCGGTCAAGTAATGAGGACGACACCTGAGCTAATACTTCCCTCTCCTAACTACCACACCACGCCAACGAGAGGACATTGAGTCTCGACATATTTAAAAGTGCATCATCCCTTTACACGGCTGGCCTTCAATGGCACAGAGACTCGAGCTCGTGATCATGTCCACAAGGCCACCAAAAATTCTCTCGCAGACCGGCTTGGAAGCTTTAAACTCTTTTTGGATGAGCTCGGTCTCCATGCGATAAATAAATAAGCAAAAGCCAAGATCTACTAGGACCATTAGGCAGTGAATGATTAGTCCTCAGAAAATAAAATTAAAACAGAAGTTCTGAATAAAAAAAACATTATTTTTCGAAAGAACTTATTAAAAATCTTAATGCCATAATATTCGAATAAATTAATTGTATTATGCATTATTTATTTAATAACGCGCCATAAGTATAAGAATGGGTAAAAGAAAAAAAAAGCACTCAACAAAAAGGGGGGAGGGGACTGTTTCTTCACATAACATTTCAGTGAGCAGACATACCATAACTGTTGATTTATAAGACTACCACTCCTTGAGTCGAAAATAGATGGAAGAACAAAAACAAGAACTCTTACATAAATAAGTCCCAGACAGAACAACGGAGATATTCAAATCGAATCACGAGTACCCTTATTTTTTGACGAATCTGCCGTATGCTCTCCAAGTATTCGTTTACATATAGAAAAACGAGCGCTTGTTTACAAACCAAAATGAATACGTATGTGTGCGGAATTTTTATTGTCACCTGCGACTTACGTCAAAAGTTAACAACAAAGCAACTTAAAAAGAAAGCAATTGAATAAATTCACGAGAACCTTTGCGAAATCGAGCAATATATATCTTTCCGGAACTTCTACATAAATGTAAACATTTTGTAATAAAATGATAAAAATAGTTAAAGAAATTAAATAAGTGCAGGATTACCAGACTGTACAGCAGTATTAAATGTGTCTGGTTATCTTTGTCCACAGAACAAGCGATGAAGAAAGTCACGCAAAGGAATAATTTATAGGCAATAAAACGAAAATGGTGTCTTACTGGTTATTTAAAAATTGTATTTAAATTGCTTTTATTTGAGGTAATTGTTTGAATCCTTTTTGAAACGCAAAATCAGATAAAACATAATCAATAATTTAAAAAATTAATGATACAGCGGATTGTTGTTCTAATGGAGGAAAAAAATTATTATTCGGAGCCTACTAATGCGGAAAAGATATTATATAGTATGGAGATCAAGAAAAACGATGAAAAAAGAAATATTTTTAACAGTTAAGGTTGGCACAATAGTGTTAAATTTTCGAAAAAATGGAAAGACTTCATTATGGTTAGACGATTTTAGACTTAAAATAAAATTATTTTTCTACAATATAAATAACCAAAAACGGTGATTACTGATAAAGAGTATGCAGTAGCGCATACAAAAATTTTTCAAGGGGGGGGGGGCTGATCGAAACTCCCCCAACTCGTATCATACCTCAAGGCAACACCAAATTGATTTTGTCGATTTTGTTAACAAAAAACAGTAAAAAATAAATTATTGAATTAATAATTAGCATTAATTAATAAAATAAATTGTTAATTACAAGTACTTAAATAAATTTTACGCTATATATATATATAGGATTATCACCAATCGAAAGAAATTCAAGGACTTTGGGGAGGGGTCTGTACCCCTTGTGTGCGTCACTGAGTAGGGAGTAGTACAATGTATACATTGCAACATTTCATAATTCCAGCTCTCTCTCCTGTCACCGTCGAATCAGTCCGATCCAAGTCTCTGTACTCCTTTTTTTTTTTTTTTTAAATTACACTAAAGCTGTTCAATGTACAGTGGCGGATTAAACGGGTGTCGGACCTGGCGGCCGCCAGGGGCCCCCAGTGCAGGTAGGGGCCCCAAGTTTGATGAGTGCAGAAGGCCAGCGACCAACCAACCACGTTCTCTTGGAACAAGAAATAAAAAAAAAAAAGATACAATGAAACCCCCGCTAGAAATTTATCGAGATGCAAAAGAAATCCTAATGTAGAAAAACTTTTGAAAATATTTTTAACAATACCGATATCGAATGCATCAGGTGAATGATCTTTTTTAGTTTTAAAACATGATAGAAAATAATTTAAGAAGTACTATGGGAGAAAAGACAAATTGAACAACATGGCCATATTATTTACAGAAAAAATGTTTTGGACAAAATAAATATGGTAAATATAATTGATGAATTTGCCAAAGAGAAATCAAACTGTATAGCAAAACTGTAAGGTTTTTAATTTTTTTTTTATATACGGTTAAGATTTTTCTTTAGCCGATGAGTTTTATTATAGCAAAACATTTTATTTTGAGAATTTGAAGAGTAAGTAATTCTTTTCACTATTTTAGTTTTCCGACTCTTAACCCCATGGGCCTCAAACCTTTTACCACCAGGGGTCTCCAACTACCTTGATCCGCCTCTGTCAATGTACCTGGTGTGATTTTCTTGTAACTTTGTGACGGATCTATACGCATCCTTACACTAACCCTCTTGGGAAATCTTTGGGGTTATTAAAAATTATCACCTTTCTCCTAAGAAGACATGATATGCAAATTAAATCTTCTTACTAGAAATATTGATAGTAGAAAGTTGGTGAGTGAGTTAGAAAGTGAGATGGTTAGAAAGCTAGTTAACTAAAGGTGACAAGTGAGGTACAAAGACCGAAAAATAGGTTAGAAAGTCCGTGGGAGAGATTAAAGACAGGAAGGTGATATTTGAAGGATTAAGCCTTAATTAATAAGAAGACTGCCTATAGTTTAGGTATTGTCGCCTTCATATTGCGTTTGATATTTAAAGAGGTTAAGTGGCCAATAATTACATATCTACCGTGTAAAGTAATATTGATGTAGTAAATCGATTATTTTAAAGTAATTGATTTATTAAATGTATCCTCCTAAAACGCGAATCTCGTCCCCTCCCTCTGTTGACTGATTGGAACATCTTATGTTTCATTGAATTGTTTCTGAGTTAATTTAAACATTGAATAAATAATTTGAAACTATCATGTCGAATCATCCTTCACTTCCTCCCTCACCTTTAGCTTGGTAACAGGGCACAGGGTAGACAGGAAGGTACTGACAATAAGTGGTACTATTACATTCTTTAGTAAAGTGTCGCTACATAAAATAAATACTAAAGTACTAAAAACGCCTGTTTTTATTTTAACAAAAATTACTTTGACTTGTAGTACCATTAAAAACAAATATCTAAACCATTGTCCTGTGGCATTATTTCATATAAAAATTAATTTATTTATTTCCCTCTAATCTATAAACAAAGGCATATTTTCCGCGTAGGTAGGTTTGATTCAAACAAATCTATCCTAAATTATAGAATTTTAATTCAAATCTGCACAAAGCTATAAAGACTTTATTTTACAAATAATTTAAGTGTAAAGAAGCTTGTGAAACAGTGCAAGAAATTACGACGACAAGAATCATTATGTAATATTTTATCACTTAAGTAGTTGTTGGGAAGACATGTTGCGTATCTTGTATAGAACTGGAGGAGAAAAACACATTTGACACCTAGATAGAGTGCTGATCAAATCAAAGTCTGAATCAATCTCGAAACATATTTTCAGGCAGAAGAGTGTTTCAATTCTCATAAATTTATGGCCATAATGCCTAATAACCTCTATAATGCACAGCACTGGTTTGTTAAACAGGCATAGTTTTCTCTTCGTTTAAAACCAATTTAACATATGGGATAAGAGACGCAATGCAAATACATTTATACTAGAAAAATAGTTGATTCCTACAAAATAGAAGTGATAAAATATAGATTACTGTCTATATGCAGAAATCAGATAACCAAATATGATATTTTCCATCTAAAATGCTTAAAATTTGAGTTATAATCTTTAACATTACGCAGTGGCATTAAAACTGAGTATACAATCAGGTTGCAATTTTTATCGTTTCATGCAATACAGACCCATTGATCAATTTCCCACAGGAACTAGGAACGAACAGGAAAAAGCATCCCCATCTAACATAAAAAGGAAGCACACTATGTAGAAAAATAAAAAGCGCAGGAACTTGTCTTTTGTGAATTACCACCCTCTCTGGGACTAAGATAGCCCGCATTCTCAGTTTCTGTTGTTTCAAATCTCACCAATTAAATGGCCCACCGATTTGTTGCAGTGTTACTTCCTCTACCCAATTCTTTTATCGAATGGATTCAGACTTGGTATTTTCAACAGAAATGTAAAAATAAATAAATAAAAATATTTAAAATATTTTAATATTTCTATCTGCTAATATTACAAGTAACATATTACTTTTTCTTCTAAAATGGAAGATTAGGCTTTTATTAAATGATTTTGAAATTTAGGACATATAAATAGACACAGCAAACTATATAAGAGCTTCTGCGTATATCTGATTCTCGATATCTATCTCCATATTCAATTACAACTTGTTCTTTAACAGTGGCTTAATAACAATCTCCTCTTTCAGTACCATGAGTGAATTCATTGTTATCATGAATAATCTTAAGTCAAAAAGTTTAGGTGTACGCTTTACAAGCACAGATGATAAAAATTTAATAAAGAAAGAATAATTCATAAAATGCGTGATGATGATTGTATATCTTCAAAATGAAGCACAATTATTTAATTTATGTGTACTGGCTATTCCCGTTCTTCATTACAGGTGATTTGACAATGCCAGTTGGATGAGGTTGCTAATGAGTTAATTTTGATTGCAATTCTGAATAAACAAAGAATCTCAAACTGAACAAAGAAGCCATATTTATTGATTTGCATTAGAAAGTCAACAAACATGAAAGTTTTTATTTATAACCTTATATGGGGTCAAGGCACTGGCCAGCCTCAAAGCTGATCTTTTGCTACAATAGTAGCATTCTTCAAATTCCATGTCTAATGAACCATGCGACAATTCTGAAATAATTTGTATGCAGCCATTAATATTATTTTCTGTTGTATTTATTTATGGTATTGAAATTGTAATGATGCAAGTAATACCGTTCTTACATTCAATGGCAGTTCAGCAGAGCCTGTGAATGTTGGTGATGATAGTTAAGCGTCATTTTGGCGTAATGTTGGCAGCAGTGCGATTAGTTGGTGCAGAAGTTTACACGTTGCTGCTGGTATTACTGGTGGGGGCTGTAACAGAAAGTGCCAGCATAGTAGAAAAAGGTATGTATATACATGCCAGTTTTTAAGTGATCCGTTTAGCAGGTTGAGATAATGTGTGAAGAACAGTTATATATACAAGCATCATTTTATACATGGAATGAATAATTTAATCTGTGTTCAAAACATATAACTGACCGTCACTAGACATACTACTTAAATTGAAAATCTTCAACGGATAGTTTTGTTTTCTTCTGATTTTATACATGAAACATACAGCCACACCAAAACCTAGAAATGGTGGATAGCTGCTGGTTTGTATCTTATTAGTCCTAGAAGACAATGTTAGATAATTCATAGCGTATCAATTTACATAGGTGATAATCTGCTTCTTTTTAAAAATTTAGGCAGCAGTAGATCAATTTTATGATCATGAACAAGGCGATGCGCGCTGCTCTCAGGCAAATGTTCGCAGGTCTCGCAGAAATCCTGTGAGAGATGGAGTTAAAGCTACAGAAACAGGAGAACAGAGTGACCAGTTCATACACTTGTTATACGTAACTGAGGTTCTTCAGACATCGCAATAATCAGATGCAGTTAAGCACTACAGCGCCACCATTCAATTCGAAATTTTACATTTCTCGCGTTTCTTTTCACTAAACATTGTAGCAATAATAAAATTTTGTTATGCGTTCAATTTCGACCTTTCAACTAGGATGAGAATGACAATTAATCAACATGGTGAACAAATGATCGGTTCTTTTCCTGACCTAGATCAAAGTACATTCATAAATCCTCCATCGCCTTTGGGCCCAAACCCTGGTCTAAGGTTTTGATCCTTCAACAAGATCCTGCTAAGAGGAACCAGAACCTGACTGTAAGGGTGGCTGCTATTCTCTGTTACGCCACTGCCTGATTAGCGATTTCCGTATGTGGATGGTATGCAAAATAATTTAGAAGGGCTACTAACTTGTTCATTTCTACCAATCAGTTTACTAATCTCAGACAAAAATCAGATGATTAGTATACTATGTATCTTCTATGTGCTTGAAAGTACGATTATATAATTTGTATGTCTGACAGTTCGAACAGCTCGTTTTTCTATTGTGTTTTCTTTTGGTTGCAAAGAATTCCGTGGTTTGGTTTAAGACCTAACTTTTAATGGTATGTTTTCCTGTATGTATAATTTCCCCTTCGCTGGACAGGGAAGGTTGGTCCATGAAATATAATTTGCTTCGTTTTTGCTGAGTCCTCATGGCTTTGAAATCTCTTGATCCCCATTTTGAATCTGTGTCTTTTGTCTTACATTATAAAAGTTCTGTTCAACACATATTATGCATAAAACTTGATTAGTTCTCTTACAATAGACTTTTCCATCATTTTTAGTTATGGGCACAATCTGGTTTAAATCTTCTTTATTGGTAATTATAATTTTATTATCGTTCTATTATGCATATTTCTTTTCCTTTATATTTACTGTCCATATCAGCACCTTTAAAATTTCAAAATAATCAAACATTCGTATGTATGATAGTGTAAAATATATTAGAAGAATATACGATAAAATGGGTGGCCATCACCTGTTACCAGATTCATTCCGACAACGTGGATGATTTTGGCTGCCGTTCCCCAACCTGCATTACGTAGCAGGGATGCAAGAAAATTAAAATCAAACCTATTAGATAAAAGCCTTAATTTTAAGATCTATTAGTGCCAACAATACGAGATGTGAACTTTGATTGTTTCATTGCTTTACAGATGGAAGGCATGCATATTTTTACCTAAAAGATCATTTTAAAAATTTAAATTTGAAATACTGTAATAACAAATGAAATTATGAAAGTCTTCTGGAAATAGTTTCGTCCCTCTAAACAGGATACCCCAAAGGCATGGTAAAGGACAGCTGAATTGGCAGTACACGGTTTTGAAAAGGGCTATGTATATTTCGATCAAATCCAGTTAATTTTATTTAGGTATAAACCAAGTCAGTTGAATTAATAACTGAAACCCCAAAACCTCCTCAGCAGGGTTTCTCACTCCCGTTCATTGAACAGCAAAGTGACTCATCAGGCAATGATTATTGAAGAGCCTTCTCTATAGAATATAAAACAAGTGGATAATGTTCCTCATATAGTTAATTTCCTCTCCAGTAAATAGAAAATTGTCTTTTTATAAAAATGTTTTCGTCAAAACCACAGAAGAACAATTCCATTTTCTAAATGAAGATTTCATTGATTTTTAAATTAACGTCAAGACTTTAAGTAATGCAGATGCTTTTGACTGATATTTTGCCTATACAGTGGCTTCGTCGTTTATCCAGATCAGGGATGGACACACGTTGGATAGGCAGTGTTCGGACAAAACAGATGCGATCCATGCAGTGCCATTATAGTTTCTTACAAATCTTGAAAATCATCCTTTTGAAAATGTGGCAGAAAATGCCAAATGAGTTTAAGGCAATCCTTAATTTTACATGATTGTGAAATATCCTTATTTTCAGCTGTCCCATTCGTACACCTTCGTTTCACTGCAAGGTCTCTGATTCTCTTCAGCCTTGTGTGGTGGGCTGGTGGCCTCTGATTGTTGTTCGTACCCTCCATAACTTATCTCTAACGCAAAAAGCGTCAGCATTGATGCCCAGACCCTTGTAGTCTTTCATTTTCCATTGTTGTCCTCGTCTTCATCTACCATCGTCGTGAGTCGGATTCTTCTGTACACGGAGTCTTTCTCACGTGTTATTTAGCATTTGAAATCTAGTCTTCACCATCGCATTATATTTAAGTTCTGTCATAAAATCAACAAAAGTATGCCCCTCTGCATTATTTGGCCCTGTCTTCGCGCCAGATGTTGCAATCCACTGTAAATTTCCCAAATATCCACTCATGGGTTTCAGTCACTTTTATTGCAAACAAATCTATTTTATTGCATGTTCAAGAAACGTATCCGAACTGAGTTCAGATGTCAAACGTTTGGATATAAACGACGTTCTATTCATTAACATGGATAGTTAGATTTTGTTTTTGATCTCATGTTAAGAAGTAAAATGGTACCATTAGAGCGTTATTTTAACGTTCGAGGACCAAACTTACCATAGATAATATTTGTTACATGTTGGGACACCAATAAGCATATAATACCAGTAGGCTATAGAGCCTTGCGTGCAACTAGGGCCCTCAATCAGGGACCCCAGTCACCAAACCATCCGAACTTGCGATAAAAAGATTCCCATAGCCTTTAGATACTAAATGTGAAATGGAGATTGCAAACTCAGAAAGCTATAATCATGTAGCTTAATTTGAAATTAATTTCAGACTTGTGAGATTCCCTAGATTCCTTCCATTGTTTAAGTGTTTGCAGACTTAACTTGAAAGTTTATATTACCAATTTTCATTTTCTATAAAGTATAGCAAAAATCAACTCCATGAAAATTTTACCATGCCTCTTAGTATATCTTCATCTACACAAAACCATTCTGCCATTCTATTTTAATAGTATGAGTTCACGTTTCTCTTCTTTAACGTCAACAGTGGCACTCCGAGCACTTGCAGATTGGACGTTCGTGAAAATAAAGTATAGTCGATAAAGACAGTGGTGCGTTCAAACTAAAACCTCAGAAGAGAATACAGAAAACAAAATTGCCAAGGTGTCAATTCAATCAGCCTTCCCATGTGAGTGTCAGTAGTATCCAAATCAGATCTGAGCAGACCAAAACTCATGCACATACATAGAATGTGTGCCTTATAATTCACCAAAGACAGTAAAGAGCTGATGTATACTTGTGCTTTGTATCTTGAAATATTCATATTTTTACTTTTTAATGGATAAGACCTGCCAGCCAGATGGGACCCTCAGTTTCCTTTTGCTGGGCCTTTGGATGCCAGCTACGCCTGCTGAGTTTAAGCTGATAGAAACGTGCACGAAACCATGAGCACACCGCTTAGCATTATAATTCACTAAACCCCAGGACTTTGCCTAACCGATAGAGCAGTATGCCTTTGATCACAGGAATATGTTTCAGGTTGCTTTCTTGTAATATTAAAATGGGATGGCTGAAATATTTTTGGGACAAATCATTTTAATGCCTGGGCAGTGGCGCTTATCACTCCTAAAACCAACAGCAGGGCCTGTGTGGACCTCGTGATTATAAACCACAATCAAGTGGCTGAGCATAAACTAAGCACCCCTCTTACAAATATACCTAGCCAACAGGGGACTTTGGGCTCAATCAGGTTACAACATGCATCAGCCTTTTCAAAATGGCTGCTGAAAACAGAACCCACGACAAACAGCACTACCACAGATTCATGGCCTTATTACATTAGGATGTCACATTTGGATAATAGAAATTAAAATGTTTCCTATACCTTATTTCTATTCATTGAGATCTTATTTTTATAAAATGTTCTTTTTGGCGTGTTCTAAATACAATGATAAGTGAGTTTCCTTAATGATTCAAGAAACAAATTTCCCAGGTGGTGGCCAGAAGTGCATGAATAATTAGCATAAGTTTATCGCGTGTAGTGGCTGACTAAAATGATCAAAGTCAACCTCTGGAATACAGCAGCCTCAATTGTAGCCAAGTTGATATATTGTGATATTGATAAATGCTACCGCATCCAGGGTAGCCTGGCGCGTTCTGTGTTCTGATGTCTGAACCTCTGAGGAATTAATGCTTCACGAGGACTGGATATTCTTCGCTCAGCATTAATGGAGCGCTGAGAGGAAAATCAGACATATGTCATGACAAGCAATGTTCATGTGCCTCTTCAGGAGACTCATTCAATCTCTAATTTGAATCGAGATCAAGGTGCTACAGAGATTATGGAGACGAGGCAGAATGCGCCTGGAGGCCTGGCATTTCAGTCAAGGCCAACAATCCGTCACCTTGTTTACCAGCTTCTTTTATACAACTGCACTTTGTCATACGACAAAACAACAGAAACAATTCATATTTAATGTGTACCAAAATTAAGGAGATAATTGAGACATTTCTCTGTATAGTCTTCTCTGAATTTAATTTCAGGCTTTTAAGTTTGTGAAAACAACTTTGGTGACTAATCTAGATTTAATTCAATATTCTTCACAGAGCAACAGGAAGATAAGAACCTTATGAGTGTAACCTCAATGGCTGATAAGGACAATGCACCCTGGCTGTTTTGCTCCTTTAAATTCTTACCCACAGCACATGAAGATTTTCTTAGTTCAGCTTTGTTTAACATGTTTGAGCCATCGTTCTTTGGTCAATGAACTCCATTGAGTGAGTAGATGTAATATTTTGCTCCTTTTATAAAGGTGCCATGAGGGCTAGTGGCGACAGAACTCATGTTATGAATCATGATTCAAGTAATGAGGTGACACCTGAGTAGCCCCTCCCCTCTCTAACATCAGCACCCACAGTAGCGGGGCGGTTGAGCTTCGATATATTTTACTTGCATTCAGAGTCTCCGCTGGGCAGGTCTTCAGCGGTGCTGGGCTCGAACTCATGATGCGCCCATCGCAGGTCCAGTGATTTTGAATACTAATTCCTGCGGTAATGATCACAGCGGAACAGGGATACAAATGTGTAATTCTTTATTGCCTTGACAGTTTTCTTAACCAAACAGCTCGGCTGTCTCCCATATTATTTATAATTTTATATTGTTTGATTACTGACGTAATAGCTTCAATTAAACATTCTAATTAATTAATTAAAACATGTTTTCCAAATGAATTTGTATATAATTTGAAGCCAGTACAGGTGGTAGTGTATCAAACTGCGCCCACAGGTCAGGAGTTTAAATCCGGGAGTGAAATGACTCAGCCTTCCTCCCTTCAGTGGGTCACAGGGCAAGCACTTCGGAGACTGAACACTAGGTTTCGTCAGTTTGACCATGACAAACATCTGCCCTTCTGGCCAGCACCTAAGATGCATCATGACTGAATGAGCTGTGGGCCTCATGGGCTGTTGTAATAAGTCCAGTTCTTATATTATTCTGTTTCTGCAATTCTCATTTAGAATTTTGGAATCTACCAAACTCCAGACATGTATTTATTTTGCAGCCAAATAAATATACAATCTGTGAAGATGATTGACAAATTAACCCTGCCTTCTGATTACACAAGGATAGCTCATGGCAGTCAAGTAATTTAAACAATGATTGTCATGAGGACAGCACCCATTTTTATAATTTCTTATATCTCTTTCAGCAGGGACTTACAAGCTCAGTTTCATTCTTGAAACAATCATGTGCCCACACAATCTCAACATTGTCTATCCTTGGAAACTCATGACTGGTGCTAATATTTTAAAGACTTTTTAGTGTTGAGTCATGATAAATATGAAATAATAAAGGCAAAATTGTTTTAATTTTAGATCAAAATAGATATTTTAATTGCATGGAAATAATTATAATTACAATGTTTCTTCAGCAATGCTAAAAAGAATTAAAAACGCTGAAATGCAGGAATAAACATACTGAAAATTTAACTATCTGATAAAATCTTTTTATGAAGTCAGTTTTGAACTATCTATTAAATAACACTATAAATTTAAAGAAAATATAGCCTCAAACAGATAGTTATATTTTCTCCATGAACATCTCACTCTAAATATAAATAATCTCAAGTGCAAATTGTGTAGTAGCGTTATTTGCAGACATTCCAGTACAACAGAATGGGCAACTCCTTTAAAGGTTCCATCATGTCTGAAGATTAAGATGTTTCAAGATTGCAGCCATACATAATTTTGTAGACTGCTCTTATCAAAGAAATAAGACCACACTCAAATGGCAGTTTAAAGATATTTAAAAGTAAAATATTGAAAATTTAAAGAAATCAAAATGAAACAAATTAGAACCTCAAACGCTGTAATCATTCTAAATAATCCGAAGCAGAAAAACTGGTTAATAAATATTTACTGCATTGCTAATTGAGAATATAATATAAACATATAACTTTGTTATCTGTTATAGATACTTTCCAGTGACATATAAATTTGTAATTCTTTTCCATATTCCGTTAATGGAATTCAAGAAGAAATTAAAGAGTTAAAGAAAATTTTGAATCTTGAAAAATTAGCAAGAACTTACTTAGAAGATTTCAATTCCACAAGTTTAGAAAGAAATTCTTATAAATTTTACTATGAGATATATCTATTTTAGGGACAAATGTTTTTAATCTTACAAATGCAAAATAAAAACATTTCTTTTAAAATTATTGAATCATATCAGAAAATCTATTTAAGACCTAGAAAGAGCTTTCGTTCTATATTTAAGGTCACGAGGTTACCTGAAATGCATGCAACGTGCAGTAATAAATAGAAACACATAAATTTGACATGAGTAAAAACAATGTATATTAATAAACATAGAGCCTTTGAATAATTTAAGATTCAGTTTCGTACTAATTCCCACAAACATTCTCTATCTTTATAAAAATTCAACTAGAATAAACAGAACTGGAGAAATAAAATAATTCTAATATCATTTGAACTAGTGAAGATCTAGAAACAATGTAACAACTGAAATTTAAATAGTGTAAAATTCGTCTTAAAGATTCAATTTGAATAGCATTAAAATGCTTTCAGTTTCCAAAATAAAATTAATAATTATAATGCTACAAATAAATAACTATACATATGAACATTTTTGTATTTCCCTTTGGCCTCAATTTTATTAGCCATTGAAAAGTTTATACCATCATTAAATATGGCTATCTGATGAATCACTAAATAACTAGGTTGATGTGAATTTTGATCAAAATATTTTAAATCTTGTATATTTCAGATGAGATTAGGGTCATGAATAAGGATATATTTGAGCAACACCAATTCTCCAGTGTTCTCCCAATTCTGACAAAATATTGCTCCCATACCAGGTAAAGTTCTGAAGCTTCTTTAAGAAACTGATATATTGGCAGCACTATTTTGTGCCCCTCTAAGTAATAGTGCTCTTCAGAACTTTTGACATAAAATGGACTATAGCTGTCTGTCAGTTTTCTATGCTAATCTGTAATGGAAAAAGAAAGAAATTTAAAAAGGAGTTACACCTATACAAAACATACATTACAATGTATATTTTAGATTTATAGGCATGCAACTTTAGCACTGGATCAAGATATTCTACTTTATGCCAAATAATTAAAAAGAATGGGATATAATAAGCTTTATCAGTGCCATAGAATGAGTAGAAATATTTTCTGAAATTTCAAAGTTATAAACTATTAAGACCATTCAAATTTTCCTACTGAAAAATATGCAAATATTAAAAACTTATATCTCTATTATATTATAGCCACTCTTTAGGAATATTATTCAGATATTTTATTTTTCTATATCTGAAAATTCAATTAGATTCAAACATTAAAAATGTACCTTGGTAATAATTGGGCAATTATTTGAAAGCATAATTTACCTATTTTATCTTTACATACCCATATCAAGATTCTCATAGTAACATTTAAAATAGTACATAAGACATATTTTTCCTTACAATATCATTCTTTAAGGAACCTCAATACTTGTAGAGAACACAAATGTGAAAGTGACTCCTTTTTCAAAGTGTAAGAGAGGATTCCCAAAGTTTAACACATAATTTTGTAGATTATTTTAGGTCATTAGAGAAATGCAATATTTTAAATGAACAATAGAGTTCTAAAATACTAGAATGAGTTTCTATTTTATAAAGATATTAATGGAAATCAATACAAATAAAACACATGGAATAAAAAGGATAATTTGAAAATCACATGATTTGGATATTGCCAAAGACTAACATTATTGCAGCATTAATAAATGATGAAGAAATAAGAACAAGGCCTTTTATAATATAATATACTTAGCTAGGGGTATGAAATAAAATAATTTTTCCAACACATTAATAAGTTTAAAGGAAATAAAAGTAGCATTTATTTAGTTTACTAATGTATTGTCGATTGTTATGATATCAAATTAAATGTCTCAATATTGCTGTAAATTTCAAAAATTTTCTTAAAGTATGGATTTTATTGTCGTATAAAAATTATTGCAAATGATTCAAGTAATACAGGTGATTATTCATTTTGACCTTAATTTGAATATCATTTACATAATTTAAATATTTCTTATTTATCTTTAGATTAAAAGGTATTTCAGAATTAAAGGAAGAAATGTGTACTTGCTGTTCTCTTCATCTCTTGAATCTGAAACAACCTGTCCAGCAGATTACTGATTATTACTGTAGCATCAGCACTTCCACCTGAGCATACCTCTTCATTTGTGGAGGATGTTCAGGATCTTCAAGACAATTTACTAAACAGTTTGTGGGTGATATTTGAGGTATGAAGGAGGGCAGCAGCTGACCAATTGACTCATGGGTCTGAAGTTCGGTTTTGAGCAATAAGTGCAGTTAAGTAACATTTGGTCAGTAGATGAAATCGCATGAAGTCTGTTTTCAATAGATATAGAAAGCGAACATCAGATAAATAATGCCTGAAAATGATAAAATAACGATTTTAGAAATAAATATATTTACTGAAATTATAAATCAAATTATTATTTTAAGTAATATCATGTTATAAATTTGAAGTAACTTAGAATGCAAAATAACAATAGGCATTTCTAAATCTAAATTTATTTTGGAATAACAATTTGCCTATAATCAATTATATGATTTTCAATAAACAATATTAAACACAAAGAATTTTATTTATCTTTTTAGAAATACACTACTGCCTTTTCTTCAATTTATATAGACCTCTAAAACAGAATTGCATTACATTAAGTTAAGCTAAAACATATGGTCATTGGCAAGATATTAATTCTTCTTGTTATCCTGTAATATTAAATAGAATAGTTAATTTTTATGTCAGTTTTTAGTCACAATGTATTTTACAATTATTTCTATTTACCAGACATTCACAATTGTATATAGTACAAATATTTTGAAAGCTAAACCTCCTTCAAGAATGCCCTAGACCTCCATGACATTCCTGAATGGAGGTTAATCAACCCACCTCAGTGATGCAACCTACCAGCCAGGCCTCGGTGCCATTCATTTCTTGCTTCTGTTGTGAATTTTGGTCATAATTGAGACTCTTAGTTTATCTGAGACTCTCTGTTCTAGAATGAGTTAGTCCATCATTTTGTGACTCCCAGAAACAGCCACTCAGGCAATTCAAATGGAGTTCATAGATTCCTAAAGAGATTTGCTCTTGCCTGTTTTGAATTACATGTTAATAAAGTCTGCTTTCTCCAATGGATTTGCCTTTACATGTGTGCAAAAGAACGTGAAAATCTGAATAAACAAGCAAAAGGGCTAGAAATCTGAAGAATAGACTCTCTGTCAATGTTATATTAGATACAAATGGTGGTACCAAATTTCAAATTAAGAGATAAGAATCAATTTCTGTAATACATCCAATATCTCTAATATAAGTGGAGACCATTGCTGAGCTAAGACAGATCATTTCAGGAATGAAGATTGATGGTAGAAAACTTGCAGGAATTGTGAAAACTGTCCCAATGCAGGCTAACACTTGTCATGTTTGACTGTCCAGCTATTCTTTTCTCCTACAAAATAGGGTCTTGTTTGTTAACAAACCTCTGTGGATGAACAGATTGCCAACAGTCATGGACCCATGGTACTATCTGATTTGGTCCATCACGGACACAACATCACCATCATCATTTCAAATAATAAGTTGGTTGTACTAAAATTTTATTTACACAAGAGTACTGAAGTATGAGAAGATAAATGTTGAAGACCAGCTCTTAGGTGAACAACTTAATTTCCCATGCCTTTTTGAGACTGTACAGCAAAAGATATAATTCAGATTATCCCCAATAATTTTGAACAATTTGCATATTAACAAATTTGTAGTATATTCATAGAAATATGTAATCATCCCAATTTATTATTTTCATATTATATTGTAGAATGTACAAATTTTCAAATATTTACCTAAGTAATATCTTAGTATACAGATGAGAGGACAAATTTGACTCAGTTGCAGACGATAGTGGTGGACAGGAAGTTGTCGCCTTATTTTGATTTCTCAGGTGGGACACTTAGATGTTCACTATGGCCCAGTAATTATATAATCAGACTCAATATTCCAAAGATTTTCACATACCTGATAAAAATACTTGATGATGCAAAGTAGAAACATTATGGTGTGCAGAAGTTTGCATATATAATAAATTTATTTAAAACCCATGAAAACAAAATGCATGCCAAAAATGTTACAGAAATCTTTCCTCTGGACTTCTAGATGTCTGATATCATTTGAAAGTTTCCTCAAGTTTTAGTGTGAACAATATCATTATATTACAATTGTGTAAAAACTATATTATTTTAATTGCCATATCTTTTTAAATGTAGAACCTTAAAAATCGACAAAATTCAATTTATGTTTTACATACCAATCCATGTCTATATTCCTGAATTTTATTGAAAATGTTGATTTCATCATTTTAATGAAAATGTTGAAAATAAATTAAAAGCATAGAAAATTTAAAGAGGCTAAAGTTTATCTAGTTACATGAAAAATGTATATATATGCCATAAATAAGTAAACTTTGATTTAAAACATTGTTTCCTAATTAATAGAATACACAAATTTATATAACTTTATATTACACTTCAAATAATTTTGTACAAAAATACAAAATCTATATCACAATTGAATTATACAGAAATTTGCTATTTGATTTGGTATTAAATCATGCATAAACTTGTTTCCAGAGACATGAAACCAAGATTGCCTATTAAATAGAAGTGTTGAGAAAATACATTTTGAAAGATGTATTACTGATTCAAATCTTTCAATTTTTGTCTGATGAGCAAGATCAAACATTTTTCAACACTTTGTTTTGTATCTACTGAAGATCATTTTCAATGCAATGTACAACTGAGAGACACAATCATCTTAAATAGTACAAAATTAATTTAGATCAATTCAAAACTTAAACTCAACATCTTAAATATCCAGATATAGTTTTCTTTTCTATTCATAAATTATAATTATTAATATAACAGGAATTTAGTTACAAAGAAACAAAACTCTACTAATATATAAATTTTAAAAGTTTAAGGAAAATGTTAAAATCAATTATTCATCAATGTGATTTTACAATATCACATAAATATTTTAAATATATCTATTTCTTATCGATATGACAAATAATTCTAAACATCATTACACAATATCAGTTTAATATGAAACACTTGTGCATAAAAGTAAAGTTAAAGACAATTTTAAAAGATTAGGTTCATGCTCTATCTTTTTATGTGTTCAGATACTATCAATATTTCTCAATCCACAAAATTAAAAATGGTACAATTTGAAGAAACATCAAACAAAGGCAAATTTTATCATTAAATAATGGTAAAACCCATAAAATTCACAGTAAAGTAAGTTTGGTTAAGTGATTGCTTGTTCTCATTTGGAATGAACATCAAAACATCTGAGTAAACAAACATTGAATTTTACATGCTTTATCAGGACACTGTTTCCTTCTTTTGAATCAACCTCAACTTCTATTATCCAGAATCTGACGACGGACAAGGCACAACATTTTCTCGTTAACGTCGTCACGCAATATGTGCTGCAATGGACAAAGAGACTCAAACACCTGGATGCATTTAACAGCTGACATCACACTTGCTCAGGTGCAACAAAACAAATAACAACGAAGATTTGCACATAGATACCTAACATCGCATACAAGACAATATAAATATTAACACTAGGTAGCAAAATTACTTTTACAGGAAAGTTTGAGTTTGTGTGAGACTTATCAAATAAATTATTAATTATTAAAACTTTCATGAAAATTTCAGCAGTCAGAAAGACAAATTTTATAAAAGGCAATGTAGAATCATCATATCTTTTAAATTTGTGCACATAGTTAAATTCTCATTTGCACTAAATGTTACATGACATAGAAACATAGAAAGAAATTTAAATAAATGGCAGAAAAATAAAGTTACTTTCCTAGAGACTTTTAGAGAAACGGATGCACTTATATTAGGCAAAACAAATGCCTCTTTTTAAATAATTGAAAATAACTCTGACACAAAGTCAAAAATTCTAAATAACTAACATAAAGAGATTTCAAATGAAATAGAATGAAGGATTCTTTGAACTAAATCTGAATAATCATTGAATAGCCTTTTGGAGTATACTTACCCATCAATCACCAGTGTACTCTTATACACCACCGTCCCCGCATCGCGCAGAACACAAAAGCCTGACTGCCATAAGTACTTATCATGGTGAGAATCAAACTTGGGCCCAAAACCACAACTTTATGAGCCCAAATGTTCTTCGTTACGCCTGTCAATCACCATTGTTTTGATTCTTTTTCCTCTTCATGTCTTCCCTGACTCTCCCAATACAAACTGGTATAATTTAATATATCAAATCAAGCCATTTAACACGTTAATCAAGATTAAATTAAAGTTATAAGAGAATCGATAACTATTTTTGAACAGCCTATTTTCCCCAATTAGCATGATTATAAATTCCTTCACTCAATATCCAGCAACTTCTCAAAATAGATTTTCAAATGTTTGGAAAACTGCAGATATTTGCCTTTCAAAAATAAATTAATGTACAGATACAAGCCAGGAATTAAAATGAACAAAGAAAAATTTTAAAAATCTTTCTGAAAATCCTTTATCAACTCATCGTAACGTAACCATAAAAATATTAGCATGGCCCTTATCTGCAGATGAAGGAGATGGTTTGCTCTGATATATTGTCTTATTCTGCCCTTAAATCTGGCATCACTTAATTTGTTTTCTGTATTGTAGCACCTGGATGTGACAGTCTATAGAAGCAGATGTGCCACTTCTAAATTTATTAAAAGCTTAATTCTGCTCATTCAACTCATTGTCTTGTTATAGTGCAATTTAATAACTTAGAAGTTGTCTTGGATCATTTCGTTTTCAAATTTAATATTGGAACAACAGAACCTGAAAGATTCAATGATCCCTCATTAGTGATGCAGAATACAAAATAACTGCATTGGAAAAACTTTGAAAACTTTTAGGAGGCATAAAATCCTTACAGAAAGAATAAGCTTATTTGCTGAGTGGTATGTAACCTCAAGTGTTGCAGTTCATTAATGATTGCAACTTGCTCAGCCTATTTGATGCTAGTTCTTTTATAAGAAACGCAACGTTATATACGCTAGACATTGCTTGTCGACATGAAATCAACAAACAGGAAGAGCTGTCAGTGAATATTTTAAACCAATTGAGCAAGACTGTGACTTTACAATTAAAGGGTGGGGTACAGAAGATATATTAGAGATCTTTCTTGAGGATTAAAATGCTCATTGTAACATGACAATATAGTGACTCTCAGTCGGCTTTTGAGCAGCTAGAACCTTGGGAATCAGCCAGAAATGCATACAGCTTCTTATATAGGAAGTTCTTTCCCAGTAAAATCTGCAACAACCAAACTGGCGATTTTCGAAGAGCTTAGAAACTTTGGCAACCCATCTCCTGCTCAAGATCTAAAATGCTTCTTTTGTAGAGCCAAGCACTCACAGACAATTTGTCAGCTAGAATGTTATCTGCAGAAAATGTGGAAAAGGACATTACCAGCAGGTTTGCAAATCAGACCTATGAAATTCTTTAAATGTGGTGGCTTAAACTTATTTGGCAGCTATTTAAGGATATTCACTGTCTCAATCAATTGTGAAGGCATTAATTTAATAATATTCAGCTCAGTGCATTAATTGATACAGGGAGCTCTCTTAGTTTTGAACGAAAACATGTGTCTAATCAAAATTGAACCATATTTTGCCGGAAAATATCACTTGTAAACTCATCCATGGTGGCCCAAACAGTGGGTGTTTGTGAGTTAATTAAAATTAGCTTCTTGTCAAAATGTGGAACTTTCTTGAAAATCTTTATGGTGATACTTTGATTGTACTGATATTCTAAACAGACATTCATCAGTAGAAATTGGATTTGATAGTAATAGACCTCATAACAGATTTGTTCTTTAAGCTTAGCACAAGTACCTCCTGTTCTGAGTATATTTTCTACTTGAATCAGACTGTGGGCCTTTGGTTACAAAGTCAGACATCATACAAGATGAAGACAATATTTTATGGCATTGGAAGTTCAAATACCGAAGGAGTCATTGAGCCAAGTAACTCACCATGGAGAATAAGCCTTTGTCATTAGAGGAAAATCATAAGCCCAGAATGGTAGTTGGCTACTCTCATTAATAAAATGCGTTACTGGATGCACTACTGTACACTTTTCAAAATAGAGAGGTAATTTTGAAAGTTTAAAATAAGGTTTTGTAAAATTGATCTCAGTGCCTGCCATCTGATTATCAGGATGGCAGGGCAATTATACAGCTTTTGAAGCTTGTGAGCTCTGTCAGTTTGATGATGCTTTGGGGTTGCTAATGGGTAGCTTGTTTCAAAGTCATTGGCCAAATTATTGAGGATGAAGGACTCACTTACATATCCATTTGTGAGCGTGATGTTACTGTGGAAAGATCAAAGAACATGGTAATAACCAGAGAGTTCCTGACTGTAGTAAAGTATGCTCTCAATGAAGATGATAGCCTACTCAAGTAATTCTGTCCATTGCTGAGCTACATTGGTAGGATGGTATAATTAAGCCAGATCCTCTTCTGACTAAAACCTTTGGGGATATGCCTGTTCTTTCAGAAAGGCTGTCTGCATTGCAACGTGCTTTGAATGTTGCCAATTATTGTCAGTGAGTCAAGGGGTTTCTCCCAGAAAATACATTCTCTTCAAAGGAAGAGCAGTTTCCTCTGAGGATTAACATGAAGCAATTCTGAAGATGTGGCAAATGCTGCCATGGCAACAATTGAAGTGATACCATTTCAGTGGAGGCTTAGTTCATCCGATTTCTGGTGGAGCTACCTTGAGTCCAAGCTGGACGTCCTGTGCCTTTTCTCAAGACCTTAATGCATCTGGTGAGACATTCCTCTCAGAAAAGAAGCACTGTGAGCTGGAATCAGCTGATCATTGGAGACATGGAAGACATTTTGCGATGTTCACTTTAGTCAACAAACAGTCGCATTTGTATTCAATCAGCAGTAGTAAAATTAAAATGAAAGTTAATCGGTGAGACTTAAGACACTGGTTTCAGTGACATTATTTATCGTCCTGGAAAGCAAAACGTGGTTTGCTGATACATTGTCAACATAGCTGGAGCTCCTAACTCCCAGAGTTGGCTTGAAGTTAACTCTTTGTCATCCTGTTGACACATGTCATCCCATTGATTGTGCAAAATCCTTTTCTTTGAAGGATATGAAGTCACCAACTCTGTCTAATATGCAGCAGACAAGCCAGATTTATTCTTTGGAACTCTTGTGAAAGCTACTTCCCATTTGAAGGTTGAATCTTGGCTTTGGGACCTTTGTTTTAAATCTCTTTTAACAATGGTGTGATGGTCTCTGGTTTCGTTGCAATCATATGGTGACCTTTCTGCAGTACAATGTGCATTTGAAGAACCTTTTCTGGAATGCCATGTTTATTCATTCTGACAGAGGATCATCTTTCATGTCTAACAGAATTAAATCATTTTATCTCAAAGAATTTACTACCAAGTCATTTCTCCTATGATCAGCGAGAGCTGGTTGGTTGGTACTGTGGAATATCTGGAAACTTCTGTTGCTTTAGATCAATAATATGAAAGCTACAGTGAGATGTATTGCTTGACAGCTCTGCATTCAATTCGCTCTTTATTGTATTGCAGCAAACAAGTACCTCCTCTATGAACAGCT
>BMAO01013154.1:0-21772 GCA_019973975.1 Trichonephila clavata | reverse complement strand
ATTTTAAATAAGAAAATTGAGTTTGGTTGAATAGGAGTTAGAAATTTTTTCCCTGTTCATGACGTCTCCCCTGCCAAATATCCAAAAAATGTGAAATTTTTTATTGCAATAACTTTTGATCTAATTGAAATTTTGAAAAGCGCTACATGTATTCGTGATCAGCGTCGGATTTTAAATAAGAAAATTGAGTTTGGTTGAATAGGAGTTAGAAATTTTTTCCCTGTTCATGACGTCTCCCCTGCCAAATATCCAAAAAATGTGAAATTTTTTATTGCAATAACTTTTGATCTAATTGAAATTTTGAAAAGCGCTACATGTATTCGTGATCAGCGTCGGATTTTAAATAAGAAAATTGAGTTTGGTTTGAATAGGAGTTAGAAATTTTTTCCCTGTTCATGACGTCTCCCCTGCCAAATATCCAAAAAATGTGAAATTTTTTTATTGCAATAACTTTTGATCTAATTGAAATTTTGAAAAGCGCTACATGTATTCGTGATCAGCGTCGGATTTTAAATAAGAAAATTGAGTTTGGTTGAATAGGAGTTAGAAATTTTTTCCCTGTTCATGACGTCTCCCTGCCAAATATCCAAAAAATGTGAAATTTTTTATTGCAATAACTTTTGATCTAATTGAAATTTTGAAAAGCGCTACATGTATTCGTGATCAGCGTCGGATTTTAAATAAGAAAATTGAGTTTGGTTTGAATAGGAGTTAGAAATTTTTTCCCTGTTCATGACGTCTCCCCTGCCAAATATCCAAAAAATGTGAAATTTTTTATTGCAATAACTTTTGATCTAATTGAAATTTTGAAAAGCGCTACATGTATTCGTGATCAGCGTCGGATTTTAAATAAGAAAATTGAGTTTGGTTGAATAGGAGTTAGAAATTTTTTCCCTGTTCATGACGTCTCCCTGCCAAATATCCAAAAAATGTGAAATTTTTTATTGCAATAACTTTTGATCTAATTGAAATTTTGAAAAGCGCTACATGTATTCGTGATCAGCGTCGGATTTTAAATAAGAAAATTGAGTTTGGTTTGAATAGGAGTTAGAAATTTTTTCCCTGTTCATGACGTCTCCCTGCCAAATATCCAAAAAATGTGAAATTTTTTATTGCAATAACTTTTGATCTAATTGAAATTTTGAAAAGCGCTACATGTATTCGTGATCAGCGTCGGATTTTAAATAAGAAAATTGAGTTTGGTTGAATAGGAGTTAGAAATTTTTTCCCTGTTCATGACGTCTCCCCTGCCAAATATCCAAAAAATGTGAAATTTTTTATTGCAATAACTTTTGATCTAATTGAAATTTTGAAAAGCGCTACATGTATTCGTGATCAGCGTCGGATTTTAAATAAGAAAATTGAGTTTGGTTGAATAGGAGTTAGAAATTTTTTCCCTGTTCATGACGTCTCCCCTGCCAAATATCCAAAAAATGTGAAATTTTTTATTGCAATAACTTTTGATCTAATTGAAATTTTGAAAAGCGCTACATGTATTCGTGATCAGCGTCGGATTTTAAATAAGAAAATTGAGTTTGGTTTGAATAGGAGTTAGAAATTTTTTCCCTGTTCATGACGTCTCCCCTGCCAAATATCCAAAAAATGTGAAATTTTTTATTGCAATAACTTTTGATCTAATTGAAATTTTGAAAAGCGCTACATGTATTCGTGATCAGCGTCGGATTTTAAATAAGAAAATTGAGTTTGGTTGGAATAGGAGTTAGAAATTTTTTCCCTGTTCATGACGTCTCCCCTGCCAAATATCCAAAAAATGTGAAATTTTTTATTGCAATAACTTTTGATCTAATTGAAATTTTGAAAAGCGCTACATGTATTCGTGATCAGCGTCGGATTTTAAATAAGAAAATTGAGTTTGGTTGAATAGGAGTTAGAAATTTTTTCCCTGTTCATGACGTCTCCCCTGCCAAATATCCAAAAAATGTGAAATTTTTTATTGCAATAACTTTTGATCTAATTGAAATTTTGAAAAGCGCTACATGTATTCGTGATCAGCGTCGGATTTTAAATAAGAAAATTGAGTTTGGTTGAATAGGAGTTAGAAATTTTTTCCCTGTTCATGACGTCTCCCTGCCAAATATCCAAAAAATGTGAAATTTTTTATTGCAATAACTTTTGATCTAATTGAAATTTTGAAAAGCGCTACATGTATTCGTGATCAGCGTCGGATTTTAAATAAGAAAATTGAGTTTGGTTGAATAGGAGTTAGAAATTTTTTCCCTGTTCATGACGTCTCCCTGCCAAATATCCAAAAAATGTGAAATTTTTTATTGCAATAACTTTTGATCTAATTGAAATTTTGAAAAGCGCTACATGTATTCGTGATCAGCGTCGGATTTTAAATAAGAAAATTGAGTTTGGTTTGAATAGGAGTTAGAAATTTTTCCCTGTTCATGACGTCTCCCCTGCCAAATATCCAAAAAATGTGAAATTTTTTATTGCAATAACTTTTGATCTAATTGAAATTTTGAAAAGCGCTACATGTATTCGTGATCAGCGTCGGATTTTAAATAAGAAAATTGAGTTTGGTTGAATAGGAGTTAGAAATTTTTTCCCTGTTCATGACGTCTCCCTGCCAAATATCCAAAAAATGTGAAATTTTTTATTGCAATAACTTTTGATCTAATTGAAATTTTGAAAAGCGCTACATGTATTCGTGATCAGCGTCGGATTTTAAATAAGAAAATTGAGTTTGGTTGGAATAGGAGTTAGAAATTTTTTCCCTGTTCATGACGTCTCCCTGCCAAATATCCAAAAAATGTGAAATTTTTTATTGCAATAACTTTTGATCTAATTGAAATTTTGAAAAGCGCTACATGTATTCGTGATCAGCGTCGGATTTTAAATAAGAAAATTGAGTTTGGTTGAATAGGAGTTAGAAATTTTTTCCCTGTTCATGACGTCTCCCTGCCAAATATCCAAAAAATGTGAAATTTTTATTGCAATAACTTTTGATCTAATTGAAATTTTGAAAAGCGCTACATGTATTCGTGATCAGCGTCGGATTTTAAATAAGAAAATTGAGTTTGGTTGAATAGGAGTTAGAAATTTTTTCCCTGTTCATGACGTCTCCCTGCCAAATATCCAAAAAATGTGAAATTTTTTATTGCAATAACTTTTGATCTAATTGAAATTTTGAAAAGCGCTACATGTATTCGTGATCAGCGTCGGATTTTAAATAAGAAAATTGAGTTTGGTTTGAATAGGAGTTAGAAATTTTTTCCCTGTTCATGACGTCTCCCCTGCCAAATATCCAAAAAATGTGAAATTTTTTATTGCAATAACTTTTGATCTAATTGAAATTTTGAAAAGCGCTACATGTATTCGTGATCAGCGTCGGATTTTAAATAAGAAAATTGAGTTTGGTTGAATAGGAGTTAGAAATTTTTTCCCTGTTCATGACGTCTCCCCTGCCAAATATCCAAAAAATGTGAAATTTTTTATTGCAATAACTTTTGATCTAATTGAAATTTTGAAAAGCGCTACATGTATTCGTGATCAGCGTCGGATTTTAAATAAGAAAATTGAGTTTGGTTGAATAGGAGTTAGAAATTTTTTCCCTGTTCATGACGTCTCCCCTGCCAAATATCCAAAAAATGTGAAATTTTTTATTGCAATAACTTTTGATCTAATTGAAATTTTGAAAAGCGCTACATGTATTCGTGATCAGCGTCGGATTTTAAATAAGAAAATTGAGTTTGGTTTGAATAGGAGTTAGAAATTTTTTCCCTGTTCATGACGTCTCCCTGCCAAATATCCAAAAAATGTGAAATTTTTTATTGCAATAACTTTTGATCTAATTGAAATTTTGAAAAGCGCTACATGTATTCGTGATCAGCGTCGGATTTTAAATAAGAAAATTGAGTTTGGTTTGAATAGGAGTTAGAAATTTTTTCCCTGTTCATGACGTCTCCCCTGCCAAATATCCAAAAAATGTGAAATTTTTTATTGCAATAACTTTTGATCTAATTGAAATTTTGAAAAGCGCTACATGTATTCGTGATCAGCGTCGGATTTTAAATAAGAAAATTGAGTTTGGTTTGAATAGGAGTTAGAAATTTTTTCCCTGTTCATGACGTCTCCCTGCCAAATATCCAAAAAATGTGAAATTTTTTATTGCAATAACTTTTGATCTAATTGAAATTTTGAAAAGCGCTACATGTATTCGTGATCAGCGTCGGATTTTAAATAAGAAAATTGAGTTTGGTTGAATAGGAGTTAGAAATTTTTTCCCTGTTCATGACGTCTCCCTGCCAAATATCCAAAAAATGTGAAATTTTTTATTGCAATAACTTTTGATCTAATTGAAATTTTGAAAAGCGCTACATGTATTCGTGATCAGCGTCGGATTTTAAATAAGAAAATTGAGTTTGGTTGAATAGGAGTTAGAAATTTTTTCCCTGTTCATGACGTCTCCCCTGCCAAATATCCAAAAAATGTGAAATTTTTTATTGCAATAACTTTTGATCTAATTGAAATTTTGAAAAGCGCTACATGTATTCGTGATCAGCGTCGGATTTTAAATAAGAAAATTGAGTTTGGTTGAATAGGAGTTAGAAATTTTTTCCCTGTTCATGACGTCTCCCCTGCCAAATATCCAAAAAATGTGAAATTTTTTATTGCAATAACTTTTGATCTAATTGAAATTTTGAAAAGCGCTACATGTATTCGTGATCAGCGTCGGATTTTAAATAAGAAAATTGAGTTTGGTTTGAATAGGAGTTAGAAATTTTTTCCCTGTTCATGACGTCTCCCTGCCAAATATCCAAAAAATGTGAAATTTTTTATTGCAATAACTTTTGATCTAATTGAAATTTTGAAAAGCGCTACATGTATTCGTGATCAGCGTCGGATTTTAAATAAGAAAATTGAGTTTGGTTGAATAGGAGTTAGAAATTTTTTCCCTGTTCATGACGTCTCCCTGCCAAATATCCAAAAAATGTGAAATTTTTTATTGCAATAACTTTTGATCTAATTGAAATTTTGAAAAGCGCTACATGTATTCGTGATCAGCGTCGGATTTTAAATAAGAAAATTGAGTTTGGTTGAATAGGAGTTAGAAATTTTTTCCCTGTTCATGACGTCTCCCCTGCCAAATATCCAAAAAATGTGAAATTTTTTATTGCAATAACTTTTGATCTAATTGAAATTTTGAAAAGCGCTACATGTATTCGTGATCAGCGTCGGATTTTAAATAAGAAAATTGAGTTTGGTTGAATAGGAGTTAGAAATTTTTTCCCTGTTCATGACGTCTCCCCTGCCAAATATCCAAAAAATGTGAAATTTTTATTGCAATAACTTTTGATCTAATTGAAATTTTGAAAAGCGCTACATGTATTCGTGATCAGCGTCGGATTTTAAATAAGAAAATTGAGTTTGGTTGAATAGGAGTTAGAAATTTTTTCCCTGTTCATGACGTCTCCCCTGCCAAATATCCAAAAAATGTGAAATTTTTATTGCAATAACTTTTGATCTAATTGAAATTTTGAAAAGCGCTACATGTATTCGTGATCAGCGTCGGATTTTAAATAAGAAAATTGAGTTTGGTTGAATAGGAGTTAGAAATTTTTTCCCTGTTCATGACGTCTCCCCTGCCAAATATCCAAAAAATGTGAAATTTTTATTGCAATAACTTTTGATCTAATTGAAATTTTGAAAAGCGCTACATGTATTCGTGATCAGCGTCGGATTTTAAATAAGAAAATTGAGTTTGGTTTGAATAGGAGTTAGAAATTTTTTCCCTGTTCATGACGTCTCCCCTGCCAAATATCCAAAAAATGTGAAATTTTTTATTGCAATAACTTTTGATCTAATTGAAATTTTGAAAAGCGCTACATGTATTCGTGATCAGCGTCGGATTTTAAATAAGAAAATTGAGTTTGGTTTGAATAGGAGTTAGAAATTTTTTCCCTGTTCATGACGTCTCCCCTGCCAAATATCCAAAAAATGTGAAATTTTTTATTGCAATAACTTTTGATCTAATTGAAATTTTGAAAAGCGCTACATGTATTCGTGATCAGCGTCGGATTTTAAATAAGAAAATTGAGTTTGGTTGAATAGGAGTTAGAAATTTTTTCCCTGTTCATGACGTCTCCCCTGCCAAATATCCAAAAAATGTGAAATTTTTTATTGCAATAACTTTTGATCTAATTGAAATTTTGAAAAGCGCTACATGTATTCGTGATCAGCGTCGGATTTTAAATAAGAAAATTGAGTTTGGTTGAATAGGAGTTAGAAATTTTTTCCCTGTTCATGACGTCTCCCTGCCAAATATCCAAAAAATGTGAAATTTTTATTGCAATAACTTTTGATCTAATTGAAATTTTGAAAAGCGCTACATGTATTCGTGATCAGCGTCGGATTTTAAATAAGAAAATTGAGTTTGGTTTGAATAGGAGTTAGAAATTTTTTCCCTGTTCATGACGTCTCCCTGCCAAATATCCAAAAAATGTGAAATTTTTATTGCAATAACTTTTGATCTAATTGAAATTTTGAAAAGCGCTACATGTATTCGTGATCAGCGTCGGATTTTAAATAAGAAAATTGAGTTTGGTTGAATAGGAGTTAGAAATTTTTTCCCTGTTCATGACGTCTCCCTGCCAAATATCCAAAAAATGTGAAATTTTTATTGCAATAACTTTTGATCTAATTGAAATTTTGAAAAGCGCTACATGTATTCGTGATCAGCGTCGGATTTTAAATAAGAAAATTGAGTTTGGTTGAATAGGAGTTAGAAATTTTTTCCCTGTTCATGACGTCTCCCTGCCAAATATCCAAAAAATGTGAAATTTTTATTGCAATAACTTTTGATCTAATTGAAATTTTGAAAAGCGCTACATGTATTCGTGATCAGCGTCGGATTTTAAATAAGAAAATTGAGTTTGGTTTGAATAGGAGTTAGAAATTTTTTCCCTGTTCATGACGTCTCCCTGCCAAATATCCAAAAAATGTGAAATTTTTTATTGCAATAACTTTTGATCTAATTGAAATTTTGAAAAGCGCTACATGTATTCGTGATCAGCGTCGGATTTTAAATAAGAAAATTGAGTTTGGTTGAATAGGAGTTAGAAATTTTTTCCCTGTTCATGACGTCTCCCCTGCCAAATATCCAAAAAATGTGAAATTTTTTATTGCAATAACTTTTGATCTAATTGAAATTTTGAAAAGCGCTACATGTATTCGTGATCAGCGTCGGATTTTAAATAAGAAAATTGAGTTTGGTTGAATAGGAGTTAGAAATTTTTTCCCTGTTCATGACGTCTCCCTGCCAAATATCCAAAAAATGTGAAATTTTTTATTGCAATAACTTTTGATCTAATTGAAATTTTGAAAAGCGCTACATGTATTCGTGATCAGCGTCGGATTTTAAATAAGAAAATTGAGTTTGGTTTGAATAGGAGTTAGAAATTTTTTCCCTGTTCATGACGTCTCCCTGCCAAATATCCAAAAAATGTGAAATTTTTTATTGCAATAACTTTTGATCTAATTGAAATTTTGAAAAGCGCTACATGTATTCGTGATCAGCGTCGGATTTTAAATAAGAAAATTGAGTTTGGTTTGAATAGGAGTTAGAAATTTTTTCCCTGTTCATGACGTCTCCCTGCCAAATATCCAAAAAATGTGAAATTTTTTATTGCAATAACTTTTGATCTAATTGAAATTTTGAAAAGCGCTACATGTATTCGTGATCAGCGTCGGATTTTAAATAAGAAAATTGAGTTTGGTTGAATAGGAGTTAGAAATTTTTTCCCTGTTCATGACGTCTCCCTGCCAAATATCCAAAAAATGTGAAATTTTTTATTGCAATAACTTTTGATCTAATTGAAATTTTGAAAAGCGCTACATGTATTCGTGATCAGCGTCGGATTTTAAATAAGAAAATTGAGTTTGGTTGAATAGGAGTTAGAAATTTTTTCCCTGTTCATGACGTCTCCCTGCCAAATATCCAAAAAATGTGAAATTTTTATTGCAATAACTTTTGATCTAATTGAAATTTTGAAAAGCGCTACATGTATTCGTGATCAGCGTCGGATTTTAAATAAGAAAATTGAGTTTGGTTTGAATAGGAGTTAGAAATTTTTTCCCTGTTCATGACGTCTCCCTGCCAAATATCCAAAAAATGTGAAATTTTTATTGCAATAACTTTTGATCTAATTGAAATTTTGAAAAGCGCTACATGTATTCGTGATCAGCGTCGGATTTTAAATAAGAAAATTGAGTTTGGTTGAATAGGAGTTAGAAATTTTTTCCCTGTTCATGACGTCTCCCCTGCCAAATATCCAAAAAATGTGAAATTTTTTATTGCAATAACTTTTGATCTAATTGAAATTTTGAAAAGCGCTACATGTATTCGTGATCAGCGTCGGATTTTAAATAAGAAAATTGAGTTTGGTTGGAATAGGAGTTAGAAATTTTTTCCCTGTTCATGACGTCTCCCCTGCCAAATATCCAAAAAATGTGAAATTTTTTATTGCAATAACTTTTGATCTAATTGAAATTTTGAAAAGCGCTACATGTATTCGTGATCAGCGTCGGATTTTAAATAAGAAAATTGAGTTTGGTTGAATAGGAGTTAGAAATTTTTCCCTGTTCATGACGTCTCCCTGCCAAATATCCAAAAAATGTGAAATTTTTTATTGCAATAACTTTTGATCTAATTGAAATTTTGAAAAGCGCTACATGTATTCGTGATCAGCGTCGGATTTTAAATAAGAAAATTGAGTTTGGTTTAATAGGAGTTAGAAATTTTTTCCCTGTTCATGACGTCTCCCTGCCAAATATCCAAAAAATGTGAAATTTTTTATTGCAATAACTTTTGATCTAATTGAAATTTTGAAAAGCGCTACATGTATTCGTGATCAGCGTCGGATTTTAAATAAGAAAATTGAGTTTGGTTGAATAGGAGTTAGAAATTTTTTCCCTGTTCATGACGTCTCCCTGCCAAATATCCAAAAAATGTGAAATTTTTTATTGCAATAACTTTTGATCTAATTGAAATTTTGAAAAGCGCTACATGTATTCGTGATCAGCGTCGGATTTTATTTTAAATAAGAAAATTGAGTTTGGTTTAATAGGAGTTAGAAATTTTTTCCCTGTTCATGACGTCTCCCCTGCCAAATATCCAAAAAATGTGAAATTTTTTATTGCAATAACTTTTGATCTAATTGAAATTTTGAAAAGCGCTACATGTATTCGTGATCAGCGTCGGATTTTAAATAAGAAAATTGAGTTTGGTTGAATAGGAGTTAGAAATTTTTTCCCTGTTCATGACGTCTCCCCTGCCAAATATCCAAAAAATGTGAAATTTTTTATTGCAATAACTTTTGATCTAATTGAAATTTTGAAAAGCGCTACATGTATTCGTGATCAGCGTCGGATTTTAAATAAGAAAATTGAGTTTGGTTGAATAGGAGTTAGAAATTTTTTCCCTGTTCATGACGTCTCCCCTGCCAAATATCCAAAAAATGTGAAATTTTTTATTGCAATAACTTTTGATCTAATTGAAATTTTGAAAAGCGCTACATGTATTCGTGATCAGCGTCGGATTTTAAATAAGAAAATTGAGTTTGGTTGAATAGGAGTTAGAAATTTTTTCCCTGTTCATGACGTCTCCCCTGCCAAATATCCAAAAAATGTGAAATTTTTTATTGCAATAACTTTTGATCTAATTGAAATTTTGAAAAGCGCTACATGTATTCGTGATCAGCGTCGGATTTTAAATAAGAAAATTGAGTTTGGTTGAATAGGAGTTAGAAATTTTTTCCCTGTTCATGACGTCTCCCCTGCCAAATATCCAAAAAATGTGAAATTTTTTATTGCAATAACTTTTGATCTAATTGAAATTTTGAAAAGCGCTACATGTATTCGTGATCAGCGTCGGATTTTAAATAAGAAAATTGAGTTTGGTTGAATAGGAGTTAGAAATTTTTTCCCTGTTCATGACGTCTCCCCTGCCAAATATCCAAAAAATGTGAAATTTTTTATTGCAATAACTTTTGATCTAATTGAAATTTTGAAAAGCGCTACATGTATTCGTGATCAGCGTCGGATTTTAAATAAGAAAATTGAGTTTGGTTGAATAGGAGTTAGAAATTTTTTCCCTGTTCATGACGTCTCCCCTGCCAAATATCCAAAAAATGTGAAATTTTTTATTGCAATAACTTTTGATCTAATTGAAATTTTGAAAAGCGCTACATGTATTCGTGATCAGCGTCGGATTTTAAATAAGAAAATTGAGTTTGGTTGGAATAGGAGTTAGAAATTTTTTCCCTGTTCATGACGTCTCCCCTGCCAAATATCCAAAAAATGTGAAATTTTTTATTGCAATAACTTTTGATCTAATTGAAATTTTGAAAAGCGCTACATGTATTCGTGATCAGCGTCGGATTTTAAATAAGAAAATTGAGTTTGGTTGAATAGGAGTTAGAAATTTTTTCCCTGTTCATGACGTCTCCCCTGCCAAATATCCAAAAAATGTGAAATTTTTTATTGCAATAACTTTTGATCTAATTGAAATTTTGAAAAGCGCTACATGTATTCGTGATCAGCGTCGGATTTTAAATAAGAAAATTGAGTTTGGTTGAATAGGAGTTAGAAATTTTTTCCCTGTTCATGACGTCTCCCCTGCCAAATATCCAAAAAATGTGAAATTTTTTATTGCAATAACTTTTGATCTAATTGAAATTTTGAAAAGCGCTACATGTATTCGTGATCAGCGTCGGATTTTAAATAAGAAAATTGAGTTTGGTTGAATAGGAGTTAGAAATTTTTCCCTGTTCATGACGTCTCCCCTGCCAAATATCCAAAAAATGTGAAATTTTATTATTGCAATAACTTTTGATCTAATTGAAATTTTGAAAAGCGCTACATGTATTCGTGATCAGCGTCGGATTTTAAATAAGAAAATTGAGTTTGGTTGAATAGGAGTTAGAAATTTTTTCCCTGTTCATGACGTCTCCCCTGCCAAATATCCAAAAAATGTGAAATTTTTTATTGCAATAACTTTTGATCTAATTGAAATTTTGAAAAGCGCTACATGTATTCGTGATCAGCGTCGGATTTTAAATAAGAAAATTGAGTTTGGTTGAATAGGAGTTAGAAATTTTTTCCCTGTTCATGACGTCTCCCCTGCCAAATATCCAAAAAATGTGAAATTTTATTATTGCAATAACTTTTGATCTAATTGAAATTTTGAAAAGCGCTACATGTATTCGTGATCAGCGTCGGATTTTAAATAAGAAAATTGAGTTTGGTTGAATAGGAGTTAGAAATTTTTTCCCTGTTCATGACGTCTCCCTGCCAAATATCCAAAAAATGTGAAATTTTTTATTGCAATAACTTTTGATCTAATTGAAATTTTGAAAAGCGCTACATGTATTCGTGATCAGCGTCGGATTTTAAATAAGAAAATTGAGTTTGGTTGAATAGGAGTTAGAAATTTTTTCCCTGTTCATGACGTCTCCCCTGCCAAATATCCAAAAAATGTGAAATTTTTTATTGCAATAACTTTTGATCTAATTGAAATTTTGAAAAGCGCTACATGTATTCGTGATCAGCGTCGGATTTTAAATAAGAAAATTGAGTTTGGTTGAATAGGAGTTAGAAATTTTTTCCCTGTTCATGACGTCTCCCCTGCCAAATATCCAAAAAATGTGAAATTTTTATTGCAATAACTTTTGATCTAATTGAAATTTTGAAAAGCGCTACATGTATTCGTGATCAGCGTCGGATTTTAAATAAGAAAATTGAGTTTGGTTGAATAGGAGTTAGAAATTTTTTCCCTGTTCATGACGTCTCCCTGCCAAATATCCAAAAAATGTGAAATTTTTTATTGCAATAACTTTTGATCTAATTGAAATTTTGAAAAGCGCTACATGTATTCGTGATCAGCGTCGGATTTTAAATAAGAAAATTGAGTTTGGTTGAATAGGAGTTAGAAATTTTTTCCCTGTTCATGACGTCTCCCCTGCCAAATATCCAAAAAATGTGAAATTTTTTATTGCAATAACTTTTGATCTAATTGAAATTTTGAAAAGCGCTACATGTATTCGTGATCAGCGTCGGATTTTAAATAAGAAAATTGAGTTTGGTTGAATAGGAGTTAGAAATTTTTTCCCTGTTCATGACGTCTCCCCTGCCAAATATCCAAAAAATGTGAAATTTTTTATTGCAATAACTTTTGATCTAATTGAAATTTTGAAAAGCGCTACATGTATTCGTGATCAGCGTCGGATTTTAAATAAGAAAATTGAGTTTGGTTGGAATAGGAGTTAGAAATTTTTTCCCTGTTCATGACGTCTCCCTGCCAAATATCCAAAAAATGTGAAATTTTATTATTGCAATAACTTTTGATCTAATTGAAATTTTGAAAAGCGCTACATGTATTCGTGATCAGCGTCGGATTTTAAATAAGAAAATTGAGTTTGGTTGAATAGGAGTTAGAAATTTTTTCCCTGTTCATGACGTCTCCCCTGCCAAATATCCAAAAAATGTGAAATTTTTTATTGCAATAACTTTTGATCTAATTGAAATTTTGAAAAGCGCTACATGTATTCGTGATCAGCGTCGGATTTTAAATAAGAAAATTGAGTTTGGTTGAATAGGAGTTAGAAATTTTTTCCCTGTTCATGACGTCTCCCCTGCCAAATATCCAAAAAATGTGAAATTTTATTATTGCAATAACTTTTGATCTAATTGAAATTTTGAAAAGCGCTACATGTATTCGTGATCAGCGTCGGATTTTAAATAAGAAAATTGAGTTTGGTTGAATAGGAGTTAGAAATTTTTTCCCTGTTCATGACGTCTCCCCTGCCAAATATCCAAAAAATGTGAAATTTTATTATTGCAATAACTTTTGATCTAATTGAAATTTTGAAAAGCGCTACATGTATTCGTGATCAGCGTCGGATTTTAATAAGAAAATTGAGTTTGGTTGGAATAGGAGTTAGAAATTTTTTCCCTGTTCATGACGTCTCCCCTGCCAAATATCCAAAAAATGTGAAATTTTTTATTGCAATAACTTTTGATCTAATTGAAATTTTGAAAAGCGCTACATGTATTCGTGATCAGCGTCGGATTTTAAATAAGAAAATTGAGTTTGGTTGAATAGGAGTTAGAAATTTTTTCCCTGTTCATGACGTCTCCCCTGCCAAATATCCAAAAAATGTGAAATTTTATTATTGCAATAACTTTTGATCTAATTGAAATTTTGAAAAGCGCTACATGTATTCGTGATCAGCGTCGGATTTTAAATAAGAAAATTGAGTTTGGTTGGAATAGGAGTTAGAAATTTTTTCCCTGTTCATGACGTCTCCCCTGCCAAATATCCAAAAAATGTGAAATTTTATTATTGCAATAACTTTTGATCTAATTGAAATTTTGAAAAGCGCTACATGTATTCGTGATCAGCGTCGGATTTTAAATAAGAAAATTGAGTTTGGTTGGAATAGGAGTTAGAAATTTTTTCCCTGTTCATGACGTCTCCCCTGCCAAATATCCAAAAAATGTGAAATTTTTTATTGCAATAACTTTTGATCTAATTGAAATTTTGAAAAGCGCTACATGTATTCGTGATCAGCGTCGGATTTTAAATAAGAAAATTGAGTTTGGTTGGAATAGGAGTTAGAAATTTTTTCCCTGTTCATGACGTCTCCCCTGCCAAATATCCAAAAAATGTGAAATTTTATTATTGCAATAACTTTTGATCTAATTGAAATTTTGAAAAGCGCTACATGTATTCGTGATCAGCGTCGGATTTTAAATAAGAAAATTGAGTTTGGTTGGAATAGGAGTTAGAAATTTTTTCCCTGTTCATGACGTCTCCCCTGCCAAATATCCAAAAAATGTGAAATTTTATTATTGCAATAACTTTTGATCTAATTGAAATTTTGAAAAGCGCTACATGTATTCGTGATCAGCGTCGGATTTTAAATAAGAAAATTGAGTTTGGTTGGAATAGGAGTTAGAAATTTTTTCCCTGTTCATGACGTCTCCCCTGCCAAATATCCAAAAAATGTGAAATTTTTTATTGCAATAACTTTTGATCTAATTGAAATTTTGAAAAGCGCTACATGTATTCGTGATCAGCGTCGGATTTTAAATAAGAAAATTGAGTTTGGTTGAATAGGAGTTAGAAATTTTTTCCCTGTTCATGACGTCTCCCTGCCAAATATCCAAAAAATGTGAAATTTTATTATTGCAATAACTTTTGATCTAATTGAAATTTTGAAAAGCGCTACATGTATTCGTGATCAGCGTCGGATTTTAAATAAGAAAATTGAGTTTGGTTGAATAGGAGTTAGAAATTTTTTCCCTGTTCATGACGTCTCCCCTGCCAAATATCCAAAAAATGTGAAATTTTTTATTGCAATAACTTTTGATCTAATTGAAATTTTGAAAAGCGCTACATGTATTCGTGATCAGCGTCGGATTTTAAATAAGAAAATTGAGTTTGGTTGGAATAGGAGTTAGAAATTTTTTCCCTGTTCATGACGTCTCCCCTGCCAAATATCCAAAAAATGTGAAATTTTTTATTGCAATAACTTTTGATCTAATTGAAATTTTGAAAAGCGCTACATGTATTCGTGATCAGCGTCGGATTTTAAATAAGAAAATTGAGTTTGGTTGGAATAGGAGTTAGAAATTTTTTCCCTGTTCATGACGTCTCCCCTGCCAAATATCCAAAAAATGTGAAATTTTATTATTGCAATAACTTTTGATCTAATTGAAATTTTGAAAAGCGCTACATGTATTCGTGATCAGCGTCGGATTTTAAATAAGAAAATTGAGTTTGGTTGAATAGGAGTTAGAAATTTTTTCCCTGTTCATGACGTCTCCCCTGCCAAATATCCAAAAAATGTGAAATTTTATTATTGCAATAACTTTTGATCTAATTGAAATTTTGAAAAGCGCTACATGTATTCGTGATCAGCGTCGGATTTTAAATAAGAAAATTGAGTTTGGTTGGAATAGGAGTTAGAAATTTTTTCCCTGTTCATGACGTCTCCCCTGCCAAATATCCAAAAAATGTGAAATTTTATTATTGCAATAACTTTTGATCTAATTGAAATTTTGAAAAGCGCTACATGTATTCGTGATCAGCGTCGGATTTTAAATAAGAAAATTGAGTTTGGTTGGAATAGGAGTTAGAAATTTTTTCCCTGTTCATGACGTCTCCCCTGCCAAATATCCAAAAAATGTGAAATTTTTTATTGCAATAACTTTTGATCTAATTGAAATTTTGAAAAGCGCTACATGTATTCGTGATCAGCGTCGGATTTTAAATAAGAAAATTGAGTTTGGTTGAATAGGAGTTAGAAATTTTTTCCCTGTTCATGACGTCTCCCCTGCCAAATATCCAAAAAATGTGAAATTTTTATTGCAATAACTTTTGATCTAATTGAAATTTTGAAAAGCGCTACATGTATTCGTGATCAGCGTCGGATTTTAATAAGAAAATTGAGTTTGGTTGGAATAGGAGTTAGAAATTTTTTCCCTGTTCATGACGTCTCCCCTGCCAAATATCCAAAAAATGTGAAATTTTTATTGCAATAACTTTTGATCTAATTGAAATTTTGAAAAGCGCTACATGTATTCGTGATCAGCGTCGGATTTTAAATAAGAAAATTGAGTTTGGTTGGAATAGGAGTTAGAAATTTTTTCCCTGTTCATGACGTCTCCCCTGCCAAATATCCAAAAAATGTGAAATTTTATTATTGCAATAACTTTTGATCTAATTGAAATTTTGAAAAGCGCTACATGTATTCGTGATCAGCGTCGGATTTTAAATAAGAAAATTGAGTTTGGTTGAATAGGAGTTAGAAATTTTTTCCCTGTTCATGACGTCTCCCCTGCCAAATATCCAAAAAATGTGAAATTTTATTATTGCAATAACTTTTGATCTAATTGAAATTTTGAAAAGCGCTACATGTATTCGTGATCAGCGTCGGATTTTAAATAAGAAAATTGAGTTTGGTTGGAATAGGAGTTAGAAATTTTTTCCCTGTTCATGACGTCTCCCCTGCCAAATATCCAAAAAATGTGAAATTTTATTATTGCAATAACTTTTGATCTAATTGAAATTTTGAAAAGCGCTACATGTATTCGTGATCAGCGTCGGATTTTAATAAGAAAATTGAGTTTGGTTGGAATAGGAGTTAGAAATTTTTTCCCTGTTCATGACGTCTCCCCTGCCAAATATCCAAAAAATGTGAAATTTTATTATTGCAATAACTTTTGATCTAATTGAAATTTTGAAAAGCGCTACATGTATTCGTGATCAGCGTCGGATTTTAAATAAGAAAATTGAGTTTGGTTGGAATAGGAGTTAGAAATTTTTTCCCTGTTCATGACGTCTCCCTGCCAAATATCCAAAAAATGTGAAATTTTATTATTGCAATAACTTTTGATCTAATTGAAATTTTGAAAAGCGCTACATGTATTCGTGATCAGCGTCGGATTTTAAATAAGAAAATTGAGTTTGGTTGGAATAGGAGTTAGAAATTTTTTCCCTGTTCATGACGTCTCCCTGCCAAATATCCAAAAAATGTGAAATTTTATTATTGCAATAACTTTTGATCTAATTGAAATTTTGAAAAGCGCTACATGTATTCGTGATCAGCGTCGGATTTTAATAAGAAAATTGAGTTTGGTTGGAATAGGAGTTAGAAATTTTTTCCCTGTTCATGACGTCTCCCCTGCCAAATATCCAAAAAATGTGAAATTTTATTATTGCAATAACTTTTGATCTAATTGAAATTTTGAAAAGCGCTACATGTATTCGTGATCAGCGTCGGATTTTAAATAAGAAAATTGAGTTTGGTTGAATAGGAGTTAGAAATTTTTTCCCTGTTCATGACGTCTCCCCTGCCAAATATCCAAAAAATGTGAAATTTTATTATTGCAATAACTTTTGATCTAATTGAAATTTTGAAAAGCGCTACATGTATTCGTGATCAGCGTCGGATTTTAAATAAGAAAATTGAGTTTGGTTGAATAGGAGTTAGAAATTTTTTCCCTGTTCATGACGTCTCCCTGCCAAATATCCAAAAAATGTGAAATTTTATTATTGCAATAACTTTTGATCTAATTGAAATTTTGAAAAGCGCTACATGTATTCGTGATCAGCGTCGGATTTTAAATAAGAAAATTGAGTTTGGTTGGAATAGGAGTTAGAAATTTTTTCCCTGTTCATGACGTCTCCCCTGCCAAATATCCAAAAAATGTGAAATTTTATTATTGCAATAACTTTTGATCTAATTGAAATTTTGAAAAGCGCTACATGTATTCGTGATCAGCGTCGGATTTTAATAAGAAAATTGAGTTTGGTTGGAATAGGAGTTAGAAATTTTTTCCCTGTTCATGACGTCTCCCCTGCCAAATATCCAAAAAATGTGAAATTTTATTATTGCAATAACTTTTGATCTAATTGAAATTTTGAAAAGCGCTACATGTATTCGTGATCAGCGTCGGATTTTAATAAGAAAATTGAGTTTGGTTGGAATAGGAGTTAGAAATTTTTTCCCTGTTCATGACGTCTCCCCTGCCAAATATCCAAAAAATGTGAAATTTTATTATTGCAATAACTTTTGATCTAATTGAAATTTTGAAAAGCGCTACATGTATTCGTGATCAGCGTCGGATTTTAAATAAGAAAATTGAGTTTGGTTGGAATAGGAGTTAGAAATTTTTTCCCTGTTCATGACGTCTCCCCTGCCAAATATCCAAAAAATGTGAAATTTTATTATTGCAATAACTTTTGATCTAATTGAAATTTTGAAAAGCGCTACATGTATTCGTGATCAGCGTCGGATTTTAAATAGAAAATTGAGTTTGGTTGGAATAGGAGTTAGAAATTTTTTCCCTGTTCATGACGTCTCCCTGCCAAATATCCAAAAAATGTGAAATTTTATTATTGCAATAACTTTTGATCTAATTGAAATTTTGAAAAGCGCTACATGTATTCGTGATCAGCGTCGGATTTTAAATAAGAAAATTGAGTTTGGTTGAATAGGAGTTAGAAATTTTTTCCCTGTTCATGACGTCTCCCCTGCCAAATATCCAAAAAATGTGAAATTTTATTATTGCAATAACTTTTGATCTAATTGAAATTTTGAAAAGCGCTACATGTATTCGTGATCAGCGTCGGATTTTAATAAGAAAATTGAGTTTGGTTGGAATAGGAGTTAGAAATTTTTTCCCTGTTCATGACGTCTCCCCTGCCAAATATCCAAAAAATGTGAAATTTTATTATTGCAATAACTTTTGATCTAATTGAAATTTTGAAAAGCGCTACATGTATTCGTGATCAGCGTCGGATTTTAATAAGAAAATTGAGTTTGGTTGGAATAGGAGTTAGAAATTTTTTCCCTGTTCATGACGTCTCCCCTGCCAAATATCCAAAAAATGTGAAATTTTATTATTGCAATAACTTTTGATCTAATTGAAATTTTGAAAAGCGCTACATGTATTCGTGATCAGCGTCGGATTTTAATAAGAAAATTGAGTTTGGTTGGAATAGGAGTTAGAAATTTTTTCCCTGTTCATGACGTCTCCAATGCCAAATATCCAAAAAATGTGAAATTTTATTATTGCAATAACTTTTGATCTAATTGAAATTTTGAAAAGCGCTACATGTATTCGTGATCAGCGTCGGATTTTAAATGAGAAAATTGAGTTTGGTTGGAATAGGAGTTAGAAATTTTTTCCCTGTTCATGACGTCTCCCCTGCCAAATATCCAAAAAATGTGAAATTTTATTATTGCAATAACTTTTGATCTAATTGAAATTTTGAAAAGCGCTACATGTATTCGTGATCAGCGTCGGATTTTAAATAAGAAAATTGAGTTTGGTTGAATAGGAGTTAGAAATTTTTTCCCTGTTCATGACGTCTCCCCTGCCAAATATCCAAAAAATGTGAAATTTTATTATTGCAATAACTTTTGATCTAATTGAAATTTTGAAAAGCTACATGTATTCGTGATCAGCGTCGGATTTTACATGAAAATTGAGTTTGGTTGAATAGGAGTTAGAAATTTTTTCCCTGTTCATGACTTCTCCAATGCCAAATATCCAAAAAATGTTAAATTTTATTATTGCAATAACTTTTGATCTAATTGAAATTTTGAAAAGTGCTACATGTATTCGTGATCAGCGTCGGATTTTACATGAGAAAATTGAGTTTGGTTGGCATAGGAGTTAGAAATTTTTTCCCTGTTCATGACTTCTCCAATGCCAAATATCCAAAAAATGTGAAATTTTATTATTGCAATAACTTTTGATCTAATTGAAATTTTGAAAAGCGCTACATGTATTCGTGATCAGCGTCGGATTTTAAATGAGAAAATTGAGTTTGGTTGGAATAGGAGTTAGAAATTTTTTCCCTGTTCATGACTTCTCCTGCCAAATATCCAAAAAATGTGAAATTTTATTATTGCAATAACTTTTGATCTAATTGAAATTTTGAAAAGCGCTACATGTATTCGTGATCAGCGTCGGATTTTAAATAAGAAAATTGAGTTTGGTTGGAATAGGAGTTAGAAATTTTTTCCCTGTTCATGACGTCTCCCCTGCCAAATATCCAAAAAATGTGAAATTTTATTATTGCAATAACTTTTGATCTAATTGAAATTTTGAAAAGCGCTACATGTATTCGTGATCAGCGTCGGATTTTAAATAAGAAAATTGAGTTTGGTTGAATAGGAGTTAGAAATTTTTTCCCTGTTCATGACGTCTCCCCTGCCAAATATCCAAAAAATGTGAAATTTTATTATTGCAATAACTTTTGATCTAATTGAAATTTTGAAAAGCGCTACATGTATTCGTGATCAGCGTCGGATTTTAATAAGAAAATTGAGTTTGGTTGAATAGGAGTTAGAAATTTTTTCCCTGTTCATGACGTCTCCCCTGCCAAATATCCAAAAAATGTGAAATTTTATTATTGCAATAACTTTTGATCTAATTGAAATTTTGAAAAGCGCTACATGTATTCGTGATCAGCGTCGGATTTTAATAAGAAAATTGAGTTTGGTTGAATAGGAGTTAGAAATTTTTTCCCTGTTCATGACGTCTCCCCTGCCAAATATCCAAAAAATGTGAAATTTTATTATTGCAATAACTTTTGATCTAATTGAAATTTTGAAAAGCGCTACATGTATTCGTGATCAGCGTCGGATTTTAAATAAGAAAATTGAGTTTGGTTGGAATAGGAGTTAGAAATTTTTTCCCTGTTCATGACGTCTCCCCTGCCAAATATCCAAAAAATGTGAAATTTTATTATTGCAATAACTTTTGATCTAATTGAAATTTTGAAAAGCGCTACATGTATTCGTGATCAGCGTCGGATTTTAAATAAGAAAATTGAGTTTGGTTGAATAGGAGTTAGAAATTTTTTCCCTGTTCATGACGTCTCCTGCCAAATATCCAAAAAATGTAAATTTTATTATTGCAATAACTTTTGATCTAATTGAAATTTTGAAAAGCGCTACATGTATTCGTGATCAGCGTCGGATTTTAAATAAGAAAATTGAGTTTGGTTGAATAGGAGTTAGAAATTTTTTCCCTGTTCATGACGTCTCCCCTGCCAAATATCCAAAAAATGTGAAATTTTATTATTGCAATAACTTTTGATCTAATTGAAATTTTGAAAAGCGCTACATGTATTCGTGATCAGCGTCGGATTTTAAATAAGAAAATTGAGTTTGGTTGAATAGGAGTTAGAAATTTTTTCCCTGTTCATGACGTCTCCCCTGCCAAATATCCAAAAAATGTGAAATTTTATTATTGCAATAACTTTTGATCTAATTGAAATTTTGAAAAGCGCTACATGTATTCGTGATCAGCGTCGGATTTTAATAAGAAAATTGAGTTTGGTTGGAATAGGAGTTAGAAATTTTTTCCCTGTTCATGACGTCTCCAATGCCAAATATCCAAAAAATGTGAAATTTTATTATTGCAATAACTTTTGATCTAATTGAAATTTTGAAAAGCGCTACATGTATTCGTGATCAGCGTCGGATTTTAATAAGAAAATTGAGTTTGGTTGAATAGGAGTTAGAAATTTTTTCCCTGTTCATGACGTCTCCCCTGCCAAATATCCAAAAAATGTGAAATTTTATTATTGCAATAACTTTTGATCTAATTGAAATTTTGAAAAGTGCTACATGTATTCGTGATCAGCGTCGGATTTTAATAAGAAAATTGAGTTTGGTTGGAATAGGAGTTAGAAATTTTTTCCCTGTTCATGACTTCTCCTGCCAAATATCCAAAAAATGTAAATTTTATTATTGCAATAACTTTTGATCTAATTGAAATTTTGAAAAGTGCTACATGTATTCGTGATCAGCGTCGGATTTTAATAAGAAAATTGAGTTTGGTTGGAATAGGAGTTAGAAATTTTTTCCCTGTTCATGACTTCTCCAATGCCAAATATCCAAAAAATGTGAAATTTTATTATTGCAATAACTTTTGATCTAATTGAAATTTTGAAAAGCGCTACATGTATTCGTGATCAGCGTCGGATTTTAATAAGAAAATTGAGTTTGGTTGAATAGGAGTTAGAAATTTTTTCCCTGTTCATGACGTCTCCAATGCCAAATATCCAAAAAATGTGAAATTTTATTATTGCAATAACTTTTGATCTAATTGAAATTTTGAAAAGCGCTACATGTATTCGTGATCAGCGTCGGATTTTAAATAAGAAAATTGAGTTTGGTTGGAATAGGAGTTAGAAATTTTTTCCCTGTTCATGACGTCTCCC
>BMAO01013153.1:0-22659 GCA_019973975.1 Trichonephila clavata | reverse complement strand
CAAAACATAGTCGAAAACATTAATCAATTTCTGTCCATTTTGTATACAGAAAACTTCTGGTTGTACTAGTAATGTGTCAATTAAATCCCTTAGAAATAGGAACAATACTGATTTTAGCGTACTTTTAATTAAAATAAGCATAAATAAATGAATAAGTAAAAATTTACTAATGTACTCCAGTGACTGCGTGGCCGCGGAAGCCTAGTGGTCAAGCTAACGCACTTGTGGCTGGTGTTCCATGAGTTCGAGCTAATACTGCTGAAGACCCACGGTGTAGGGTAGCGATGCATGCTAAATCTATCGAAAGATTAAACGTCCTCCCGTTGGTGGGGTGTGGAAGTTAGAAGATAAAGGTGGCAACTCAGGTATCGTACTGACGTTTTGACCATGGTTCAAAATGGTGGTCCGTCGCCAAAAGCTCTTTTGTAGTTGAATAGTGCGACATTAATATTCAGTCACTCACTCAGTGTCTGTAATATACGAGTACGTTTCATCATCATAAAATAACGTATGTAAAAAACTTGATTTAAGTCAATCAACGTTCCCTAAGCATAATATTAATGTCAGAAATATACTTGTATTACCGTACGCATTAAGTAATTCTTTATAAAGACTGATAAAATATTTATTTGGTAAAAATTCAATCATATCTAGAGAATTTCAATAAAACACCTTAAAGACATTTTAAACATACGGAAGTTACATAAAGTATATAGAAAAAATATGTAGCAATTCTTATAACTCATAAGGAATCGAATGAAAAAGGAAAGTAAAAAAAAATACTCCTACCACCCAAGAAATGTTTTATTTCTAGAGGATTAGCTCACTTATTTGACGTATATCAAGATTGCTCGCCCACAAGGGATATATTCTACCTTTTTCATTACTCTTTTAATATCTCTTCTACAGTTGCTAAAAAATCTCCTTGGCGAAATAAAAGAAATGCTTAAAATAGCTCCCGTGGGACATTTCTTTCTTTGAGAGATGGACTATTAAACTCAAAGTAAGCTTGCACACAATTAGCTTTTACATTTATAGGAGACACTTTTTTAGGAAGTTAATTTATGATGGAGTGTTTCGTGACGGTTATTGCCTTATTTCATGGGAATTATTTCGTTTCTCGGGGGAGTTATTGGAAGAATTATAGCACTGGAAATGTATGTGTGAAAGTAAGTGCGAAACCTTACGCAGATCACAATCACAGGTGGAAATACTGCTTTTCAAAAAGGATCAATTGCTTATCATGCTACGAGTTTATTTTAAGAATTTTTTAATAAAAACAATCAAATTTGACCTAATTTTTATTAAAACTCCTAACTGATAGATTAGTCCCGAAGTGTCATAAATATAAACTAAATTTTTGAATTAAGTAATTGAATTCAATTGAATGTACGCTTTCAAACTGAACGAGGACTGTGGTGACGAACTTTATGATTTTGAACTTCTATCAAGTTGGAGAGAATCTCCACGTGTTAGTGTCAGGATTAAATCGGGAGAAGTCACGCACTTAATACTAGCACTAGTGGTCACGCTAATGGTCCAATTATTTTTTTAATTCCCCCTATTATGTAGCTCATTCTCTCCCTATATATTTATTTATTTATATATGTATATCATGTTCAAATTTTCAATCGCGTTAATAAAACACTTTCTATTCATCCAATCAAGTTCAAATTATTTTTTTAAACTTGTAGTGGATGACACTTGATTTTAATACAGTTTTTCAAATATTAATCCATTGATTACCGGTTAATTAATTAAATTAATTACCGGTTTACGACTCCAACTTAGATTTGTCTCCATTGTTGTAACAATGTAATTGTTAAAAGAATGCAAAAGTTGGCGTCAAAAACCGGTTTTTCAGCCAAACTAGCCAAACCAGGTGTGCCTTGTTACAGCAATGAAGACAAATCATGCTTTTTTTTTTCAATTTCTACAATCAGTTCACTCGCTCCCTATATATATATAATATATATATATATATATATATATATATATATAAACTAAAGGTTTATGTTCAGTCAAGATTATTTTGTGAATTCAAAAAATTATTTTAAATAAAGTCAAACTGGTGTGTATATTGGCAATATACCAAATGTGTCAAATAAAGTTCATGTAATACGTTGACTTTTTATATGGTTTCTAAAATACCTGCATTTAATACATATGTGTGCGTATATTAAATATTGTAATGTATATTAATATGATTGTATTAAATATTTATATAGCAATGAGACATCTAATGTCATTATCATTTATTAAAAATTTCTGAAATATTTATTAGGACTTTTGCGAATTAAAAACGATGTTGTGCTAAAAAATAACTGAAGGGTTTTAGAGCACAAAATAATAGTACTTTTTTTTCCTGACGGAAAACAGACTTATTTCGATAATTCTACAAAAAAACCATGTTCAAAACTTAATAAAGAAAGAATTGTAGACTCAAATATTAAAATAATTTCTGAACACCATGAAATTTATCTCATAAAATTATTGAAAATTAAAAAGTATTTCATCATTTTAAATTGTTACCTCTATAAGTATTAAATACTAGTTGTTTTTTTTTTGCATTTTAAGTTATAATTTAGGAACACTTTTTGCCAGATGTTGACCCTATTTTTTACATTTACAATATACTTTAGGGTACTACGAAGTATTATCTCCATTTTCCGTTAACTAAACTTTAATTTTAGAGTTAGGATTGGTGATATATCTAACATAAGAACAAGAGTTATAAATACTGGAAGTAAATTCCCAAATATAGCGTGCGAGCACCGCATTCAATCGGTAAAAACATAATTAAATAAAGCGTTAGTGAGTGCTATTAGTAGCAATCAGGGGAAAGAGTTTTACAGAAAAACGTAGTTGGACAGGAACTAGTCTAAATGCTGCAAATGAATCCCAAGGTAAATGGTCTTAAGTCCTAAAAGAAACGGAAGGCAATAAAGCAGACTTAGGACAAAAAGGGGATTAGTATTTGACTCCCTTTGGGGAATCTGGACTAACACATCTAAGGGTAAAACACTTGACTTGTCATTCACAAAGCGCAGTTGTTCATGATTTCAGAGTTTAGTTCTTCCTTTCGTAGTAAAGAACACTTATAGCATTGACTATAATGTTTATATTTTCTACTAAACCAAATAGTATATTAAAAGGTTGAAGTACCCTACCCTACATAATAATGCGGTGCTCGTTTTAACTACTCTTAAAATTCACTTAAGTTAACTTGCATCATAATACCCAGGTTCACTTATTCAAACTTTTAGTCCGAATTACAAGTGAGTTAATCTATTCTAACTTAATTCAAAGATAAAGCTACTCCATTTAAAATTAAAATAATTTAGTTTATTACGTTAACAGATTACACGATTACATTACAAATTTATGTTTTAAATGAAACACAAATAAGAATAAGAATTAAGGAAACATTGAATAAGAATTCCACATAACTGAAACGGAGGTGAGGAATGGAGGACGGCATGAACCCCTTTTCGATTCTGTAGATTACGTCATCTGAAAATTGAAAGAAAGGGTCTTTCTCTCTGAAAACTATCACGCAGCGCCTTTTAAGGGAGGGCAAATCTCCAATTTTGTGCTTACGCGCACTATTTGAGAGAAAAAAAACCCCATTGATCAGTCCCCAGGCACAAAGTTAAAATTTCAATTAAATTTATACGGTTGTTCACCCTTGAGTGCCAGCGACTGCACCTCGTTCTAAAGAATTTCAACAACATCCTGTAAACAAGGGGAACACACAAAAATACGAATGGTTTGTGGACCCTCCCACTGCCAGCCTCCCATCACTATGCATGTAGAGGATGTCAGATTGGTCGTCAATACAAGACAATTAATCTTCAGTTAATTTTTACGTTTAATTATGCTTTACTGTTTACACATTATATATTTACACTTATGTATTTCACATTGTGCTGGCTGGGTGGCGTGTTGGTTTGTCGCTGGCCTACCGCAACCAAGATTGTGGGTTCAACCCCGGCCCATGTCAGTGGATTTTCATGATGCAGAAATTCGAAAGCGGCCATGTCGTATAATTAACAAGTAAAAGATCCCTAAAATGTCTGATCGGCTTGGGTGCTCTAGGAAAAATTAAATCTAAGAACAGGTTCGCATCGTCAGATATCAGGTTCCCCTCTCTAGGGAGGCAAGTGGGCGCCAAAATAACCTGCGGTGATTGGTATCCGCCTATATGGTGACGCACTAAAAAGAGGACCAGTTTCCGGGAATGTACTAGCTCGTCTATGGTAAAACAGCAGTCCGCAGCCCATTAAAAATAAAAAAAATCACATTGTTATTTGCTGACATGGAACCGTCGTTTATAATCCTCTTTCTGCAGCTTCTAACCGTCGCGAGGTATCATCGTCTTTCGTCGTATCATGGCGTTCTCCACCTTCTAGCGTCTCTTGACAGTGCAGCTCTGAGTAAACTACACTGCTGGTCACCGTAAATGCAACACCAAGAAAGACAAGGGATAGCACAACAAAATTTATTTTGTACATAACATGTTGACCAAGTATTAAATGATTAAATTTATAGACTTCAGTGAAGTGTAGTTCCTGCCAGAACCAGTAGCCAGAGTAGCCGCCATTGTTGAAGATCACCGCTACCACACGCCTTGGCATTGATTCAAAGAGACTTTGGATGTGTTCTTCGGGTACAACAGACCAAGCAGCTTCCACACGTTGATAAAGTTGATCTGGTGTGGCAGCTGGGGGTATAATCTGCGTCAATCGTTGAGCAACCATGGACCACGTGTTTTCTATTGGCGAAAGATCTGGAGAGAGAGCCGGCCATGGAAGCAATTCAATCTGGTGATTGACGAAGAACCTTTGGAAAATGCGTGCCACGTGTGGATGCGCATTATACTGTTGAAGTAATGGCTGTGGTCAAGCCTGAAGGTAAGGAAGGATAACTGGCTCCAACACCTCGGAGATGTAGAGCTGGCTATTTAAAGTACCGGTAATGCGTACAAGAGGATTGCGAGAGTGATATCCAATACCACCCCATACCATAATACCCGGTGCAGGACCAGTGTGGTGGTGCATAACGCAGATGTTCAGCATCCTCTCTCCACGGTGTCTCCAGACTCGAATCCGAACATCGTGGTGTTGCAGACAGATGCGTGACTCGTCAGTAAAGAAAACTTCATTCCATTCTGCCACCCACATCCTTCTTTCATCGCACCATTGGTGGCGGAGACGTCTGTGGTTCTGCGTCAAAGGTAGACCAAGCAATAGAAGTCTGGCGGACAGATCACTCTGCTGGCGGTCGATGGGTAAGCGCGTCAAATGGTACGGCGTCGAATGGTACGCGCAGACACTGAATGATGCGTTACAGACTCAATGTTTCGTGCTATAGTTCGTGATGTGACTGAGCGATCCGTCACTCCCATGCGCACAATTTGCCTGTCCTCACGTGAAATGGTGCACTGAGGTGGATACGACCGACCACGTCGGTCCGTCGTACCCTCCTGCATACAACTGTCACATTACAGTTGTTTACAGCATTACAGTTGTTTGGTTTCATCCAACACGACTACCGATTTCCCTGAAAGACAATCCACAATCTCGGTAGGCCACTATCCTTACTCTATCGAACTCGGATACTTGATCAAAAGCTGATCGCTGTTTTCCACGAGACATAACTAGTCATTTTTTGAAAAAAAAACACAAGAAAAACACAATTATAGAAATTGAATTCGTTTAAATCTGCAAGCCTTAAATAGCGCTTTGAGATGGCACCACATGCGTGCGTGATGTGGTGTCTGCGCTGAAATTCTAATTATTTGCATATCTCACCTCCACTAATGCATGTTGTAAATTCCATGTTATTTGCGTGCTTCCTTCAGGGTGTTGAATTTACGTTGGCCAACACAGTGTATTTGCACTATTAGACATAGCGGGAGTGTAATGAACAGAAAATATGTCTATTTTGTGTCTTGGCAACAACGGCCGACACCACATGTATATATCATCTATGAAAATTGGAGGAGGATGGCTGAAATGAAGCGTAACAAATGCTTAATGAAAAATTATCGATAGAATTTTCTATAAAAACATTAGTTAACATAAATTATACTGATTGGCAGTTGATTATTTACAAAATAATTAATTTATGGTATTTATTTATGGAATTTTTAAAACAATTTTATGATTTTTCATTTTTTACCAAATCTATGGAATTGGAAAATGATTTAAAAATATGGTTACTTTTCAATGATATGAATATTTTACACCTTGGTTGAATAAACTTAACCAAAGAATTGATCAAGTCTTGTGGAATATATAATACACACTCTTTTAAAAATGTACTTTTTAGCTTCTGTGGATCTAGAGAAGACTTTTTAAAATTCGGCACCTTAAGTTCATCCCACACATGCTTAAACGGGTTTCAAGTCGGTGTGAGTAAAGTAGCCAATTATTTATTTGAAAGTATTCTGAACCATTTATGCTCAATTTGGCCAAACATTGTCATTTTTTCACAAAAACTCTGGACCTACAGCACCCTTAAGCAGTAAAGTTTGGGGTACCAATATCTTGTCCATATATCTTCAAGCAATTACAGAACATCCTTAAAAGCTAAGTCGCTCTATGCAGCCATTTTTCCGTATTTCTCTGTAAATCCGGACTAAGGGAGGCAAGGTACGTGTTCTTTTCTCTTTTCAGATCAAAATACATCTAGGACAAGTGTTCAGACTATATCTGGACTCGCCAGTAAGCAATATTTGGACCCAGTTTTCTTGGTTCCATTGAACACAATGACGGTACCAGTTTAACCCTTTATTTACTGACGATACTTATAAGTGCCACCCACTTTAAAATTACATAGAATAATCATTTTTACGAATATTTAACAGGGACACATTTTAATAACACAATTCCAGGATAAATGGTAGCATGGCTTCTATGGTGTGTATTTTAGTAGGTGAAGGTGAATATAGTTTTAAAACTGACATTGTGTTTCCAGCTGAGAGTTTGATCGGAATGCCAAGATTGTCATTTTTATTCCGTAAAAGTAGTTCAAGTCAAAAGTGTTTTATTTTTTATTTGTTAGTTAAGACTTTAGGAAAGGATTTTAAAGTTTATTTTTGGTGAATATGTGTATAATTGATTCTACAGTTGAATAACTTTGTGGTACTTATAAGTACCAGTACACTGGATGTTGTGGAGAAAGCACTTTGTGTTAAATACGTGTGTAGTTTATTTTTGAATTTTTTATTGTAGCGTCATTATTAAAGTGTAACAGATTTATGCTTTTTTGGCATTTCTTTTTTAGTTAAACTTATTTATTTTGCTTTTATATTTCTTTCTTAGCTGTCTTTCCACTTATATAGTGCTTAAAATGAGATTTCAAACTTTTGATAAAGCCATTTGGAGGTATATTTAAATCTTCAGTGAACTCTCTCGATTCTACCAATTATTTGCCGTTTTTTCCTTTAACTTAAATCATGCTTTAACCCATTAACTAATGAATAGGGCCATGGATAGCCTAGTGGTTAGAGCATCGGACTCCAGACGGAGGGCCTGGGTTCGAACCCGATGCCACCAAATACCACGAGTACACACGGAGTACGTGCTCGTTAAAGCTGTGGATCCGAAAGTCTTGTGGGTGGTCGCAGCAGAAATCATAAGTGCAGGGGGCTGAGATATGATTTGCCTCCCTTCAGCTCTATGCCTAAATTGGGGAGGTGGAAATAGTGGTGTCGCCATTTATTGTTAAGAAGTCCCACCTGTCTCGCAAGCTCTGACAACTTTCATTCCTTCCTTTCGGGAAGGACATCGACAACAACCAATGAATACCGATTACTCTCAAACGCCACAATCTTTCAACAGCACTAGCAGATTGGAATTCAAGCATGCGTTTGTTCTGTGTGTACCACATTTTTATATCACTGAATTAGTAAGCAATTTGTGTACAATTGACTTAAACATAAATATTTGCGGCATTCAACGTTGATTATAGAATAGTCTATTTTATATAATTTCGAAGAATGAAAAATAATAAATACTTCACCACATAACTTTAATTTTCAGCTAGAAATTAGATTGCTAATTAATATTTAAATGGTAAACATTAATAATTATTTAATATTTGAATTATTTTTCAGAAACAAATGTAATGATAAAGTTTTGATTAGAAATAAATGCAAATTTTTTAATAGCAGACTAGAAATTATATGTTTATAAATCTAATTTTTATTCACAATGTGTTTTATACAATAATTTTCAAATAAAACTTAATGGCGAGATTTTTCATTGCTCATTTTCTCAATGGCGTACACATTGCTAAGACTTACTCAGCCATTCTATTTCATCCTTTAACATTACTATAGCAACAAAACAAGAAAGATAAAAAGCAACTACATATCTGAAATGTTGATAAGTTTACAAAAAAAGTTTTATGACTTTTACATCAACTACTCATTTATAAAATGAGTTACATTAAAATTTCATTTTGTTCACAGATATAAAATCATAGTTCTATTTATGGTAACAAAAATTATAAATAGTAGATTGTTATTTGTTGGAAAGAGAATGTATAACGTAGACATTTTATGATCGATGACGACATAATCAATAGGTTGAATTAATCATCTAAGTAGTATATATGGCTGAATTCCTTTTTGACAGCATTATACATCTCAATTAAAGGGAATTGCTTTCCGGAAAATTTCAAGTCAAAAATAAATATCTAATGTCATGCTCATTATTGATAATGACATCATAAAACTTAAATAATCCTGTGAAAACTTTCCTTGTAGTAAATGGATCTGAAGTCAGCCGGCTCAAGAAAATGAAATGAAATGTCAGATGATGTTTTAGAAGAACAATTACGAAGTCCTATTATTTTTGAGAATTATTATTTTTTTTAAAATTTTTTTTTAACATTTATAAACCCCGTGCACACCGAACGTATAACACGGGGGTAAACAACACAGACAGAAGAAAGGATTACAACACAAACATCCATGCCTTCTCCGGGATTCGAACCCAGTCCCTGCGGCACCGCAGTCAGCTTCACTGACCACTATACCGGATGGGCGGCTTTGAGAATTATTCAAGCATGAAAAAATAATAATAATAAAACAGACAAAACAAAAACATTAACTTTGTGAACGGATCTATTCGAGTCTATGACTAACCCCCTGGAGATTCTTCTGGGGAAATAATTCTACCAAAACAACTTTCATCGAGGGAAGAAAACGTGATTGTGCAAATTAAGTATATTATGTAAATTCGGTATCTGCAAGTTTTGAGAATTAGTTAGGGAGTGGAAGATCGTGAATTTATTAAGTGCAATTCTAAATTTATAAAAGTATCAATTGAAGAATTCAAAGAGAGGATCACTGGGAGGTGATCGAATCCAGTTAAAGATGACCGTTCAAGACCTTAACAGTAGGACTTCACAAGAGTGCACGTATCGTGAGCCTTATTGAAATAGAAGTTAAAGAATAACTTATTAGTGCGCGGCGGAGTTGATATTGAGCTTGTATGAGTTATCCTGGAATCAGTTGAGGGTCCGTAATATTATCCCCAGGTTAACGAGTATCACCTTCACAATCTGCTTGCTGATCATTATTCTTAGTTAGATGATTATTGTGCTTGTTTGATACTTTGTGACAGTAAAATAATTAGAGTGAATCATCTCAACTGATTATTCAGTTCTTCCCACACATCTAGCCGGGTCCGAGAGTAGACAAGGCGGATTAGAAGGAAGCAGGAACTAACAAGCATTAAAACTTTAATCGGGACTTCTTATTTAAAAACGGTACAGCAATAAAAATATTACGTCAAACGTGTACACTATTGTTTCTCCAAAAGCTACCGTAAGAAAAATTTATTTTTACTTCCAATGGTCAGCTTTACGAAAGACCATTACATCCTAAGGGGGTAGGAACACACACACAAAAAAACAAAGTAGGAAATAAAAATTTGGCGATAAAAGTCTATGAACCGAATAAATCCTTAGCTTGCTTATAAAAATCACTCAAATAGGACCCCTTTTTTGCTGGGCAGCGGCAAATGTGGTCAGCATTCATGTCCACCCAAATACTACAGAGCGTGCGGAAAGGGGCCTGTGCAACATGAATATTGTGAAGACGTTTGAGGAGACAGTCGTGTCCAGTAGCCAGACGAAACTCGGCAATTGCTTTACGGTTTGGCCACATGGAAAGATCTTTTAGATTATTCCACCAGATCTTATTTGAATTTCTATCTGTGTATTGGATTGAAGTGAGACATTTCATCTTTTTCTTAATAATACATTTGACACTGGTAAAAGGGGGACAGTTTTCCTTGTTGTCTAGACTAGAGAAATATTTTAGTTTATCATTGGTGAGGTTTGTCTACATAATAGTAAAGGCATCAATATCATGAGTCGTAAGCGTCTGCACAAACCCCGCTCTCTTGGGTTAGTTCCGTTGCAAAATACGCAAAACTTCTCTAGAAGGCATTATAGGAACTACCCAAAGCTGCAGATCACTTTGCCGCAAAGCGTTATTAGGATGCATCACGAGGAGGTAGATCTACGTGGCAACCCTAAAAAAGTATAATTTATCTATTTATTTTAATATTATTTCTATTTCGTTAAATATTTTTCATACACATGACTAAACTTTACCACCTGTTCCTCTGTGGATATTACAATGTTGTATGACTATAAATACTGTTTATAAGTTAGCGATATTTACGTTCCATAAATATAAGTTTTCCATTGTATTGAAACAAATTTGTATAGACCCAGTCTATTGCTTTAAAAAGGAAAGGACTTGAGTAGAACGGAATTATACTTATGTTATTCCTCCCTTATACCCCCCCCCCTTCCTCAGAGTCGATGTCCACAGAACCTAATTTAGCAGATCTCAATTCACCAAAACAAACAAGATTCCAGAATTTCAAATCTGTAGATGTAATAGAAAAAAAAAGAATTTTTTTATCGATACACTCTTGTTGCTCCTTTCTTAACTTCTCCTTCTTGTGTCGATTTCGTTAAAAACACATCGTACAGAATGTCTGCTTATAAAAGAAACATGATTTTTAAATTTAAAGTTTGTAGGTGTGATAAGTCAAAATTGGGCATTTTTATCTTTTACGTCCCTTTAAACGTTCGCAAACACCTTTGGGAATTGATCTATGCAACACCCGTTCATGGCGGATCTGTACTCAACAAAAGAAACATGCGTGCCAGATTTCAAATCGATATGTCTTTTAGTTCCGGAGATCTCGTGATGAGTGATTGAATAGGTTAATGAGCCACTCTTCTCCTTTTAATAAATAAATAAATTAATGTACCTGCTTTATTAAGCTTACAACACACACACACATATATATATATAAGCACCATCTTTTCCTTTAATCGCTAAAATTCCTAACACTTCTTAGTAGTTACTAAATTTTCTCAAGTGCGTAATACTGTTTTTACTATACTATAAATATTCTTGAAAAAATTTTAATGTAATGAAAACATAATTTTCAATATTTGAAAGTTGATACTTAAATGATTTCGCAATGCATCTAATATCATAAATAAATACATTTTAACAACACTTAATTTACAAATAATCTTAGAATTTAAAAATTTATGTGGAATGTATATATGTATGTCTCAAAAATCCATGAAATGTGAACATTTTAGTAATAATATGTATAAAGATGAAACTTTAGACAATATTTGTGTGGATATTAGAAATAATAAATGTTACAGGATGAGACAATGTTAGACCGAAAAATTTTATACACTTTCCAGATTTTCGTCACTAGCCATGTAATTCAATTATTTACCAGAAATCCAATTAATTACATTAATTACATTTTATTAGTTTATACATTACTTTGAGAAAAGTTCACCAAAATCTTTGAGTTATAAACTCTAGCGATGTATAATATGTTTAATGGATATATTTCACAAAATTCCTTTTTCAGTATTAAATTAAAATGAATTATTTATAATCAGATATGGGTCTCTAATCTAAATATTTTAAGGTATATTTAAATTTGGTCATTTTTTTAAAAATTTTCAGCGTCTGTCAAAATAGTTACTCTTATCGTTATTTCATTAAAAAAGAAAACTTAAAAATTTTCCAAAAATGGTCTGTTTTATGAAGAAAAAACTCTGTCGAGATTCGTTTTTTATCAAAAATGCAATTCGCTTAAATTATGTGAAATAATTCAATTCTTAAAATAATAGCATCACTTTATTTTCAGTATTATTGATGAACTTTTTACGTGAAATAATTTAGTAATCTACATCAATTTTATAAATTAAGCAGAATCATTATCTAACATCATTGCTACAACAAGATGCCAATCATACTAAACCATACTATAGACGCCATAGTATGAAAATTTGAAACAATTTTTACTACAATTATTCTTCGTTTTCCGAGCAGCTGCAGATACAGATAAAAATAAAACTCTATATAACAGACGCTATATATATATATTAAAATTAATTTAATATTTTATATTATTTTTGCATTACTATAAAACAGTTTAAAAGAAAACATAAAAATAATCCACAAAAAGATATTTCAAAAACCTTTGCAGGAAAGTATTAGGAGGGTTCAACCACATGACGGCCTGTTTTTCAAGCATTTTTAGAGAACTTTTTTTGATGACCAGTAAAATGATAGAACTTTAAGTTTTTTATTATTTATTTATATGTATTTAAAGAGTATGTATATAAATGTTTAGCCAAAAATATCGAATAGAACATGAGTTATAGCGCTCTGAACACACACCCCTCGAAAAATACATGCTCACTTCCTCCCCGATTCCAGCTGATTAGCGTATCTGAAATAAAACAACTAACAACTTAAATGCACCGAATGGACTATACTCAATGGAAAACATCAAAAAATTGGGTTTTTGGTAGATCTCTGAAGAAAATGCTTCGAATTTCATGGGTTTTCTTGTTATGTTTTTGTTTAAAAATAGAAATAATTTGAATTTTGGAATGATCGTAGTCCATTCGGTGCGCATATATCTGCTGAATCTACTCTCTAAGTTTGAAGGCATTCAGTCTAACCATTCTCGAGATATGATGGAGGAAAGTTTGAAAAACACAGTTTTGAGAAAAACACGTTTAAAGTTTAAAGTCCAATTAAAACAATGAAAATCTTAGCTTACCTTCAATCGGCGATTCCTCGTGGCGAAGACTAAAACAAGTTTGTGGAAATATTCAATAACTACAGATATTTCTTTTTAATCCTTTACAAACTTGTAAGGACGTATATTTGCATAGAACGATAAAGGGTATCAAGCCCGACTGTACATAATAGGCCCAGCCTTCGATTGCCAACTCAGCGCTCCGAACAGCTTGTCTTCTAACACTTGCTTCTTTATAACGACTTCGAATTTTAAAAAGTAACTTTGCCTTATTCTAGATATGTAAAGGAAGGAATTTATAGGAAAAACAACTTTTTTGATTTTTTGAGCCCACCACATGCGTGAACCTCCATAACCGGACACATTACGCGCGAAAAAAATTACCTTAACTTCACGCGCAGGTTATCTCATACCCAAAGGTGTTTACATTCTGTTTTTACCGTAACATTTGAATAAAAAGGTTAAAAAGGAAGAAAAATCGGAAATATAATAGTTTATTACACTATTCACACGTAAATTTAGTTTTTCTGTTCTTTTTATTAGGACATTTAGTACATTGTTTATACACTCCTTTAGTCATGAGCGAGTGCTATGTTTTCACAGGATCTTAATTTTTTTTTTTAATTTCATAGAAGCATTGCTTGCTGCTTCAACATTCTTTACATTTTTCTGTAAATCGAAATCCAAAACATTTCAGAAATCAGTGTCTGTTTCAATGTGAAGTAGGTAGTTTCTGGCTACTTAACAAAATAATTTGAGCATTTACTGTCTCAACATTCAACAACACAAAAAATATTGTCATAAGGTCACGATTACATTTTCTAGCCATTGAAAATAACGTGGTCATTTTATCAAGGACGACAATTGCTCCTTCAGTTAAATTATCTGGATAGATTTCAGTAAAAGAGTCATACTTGCGATTATACTCTTCATCATTCGATTCCTCCTCCTCATCCCCGCAAAGAATCTTACTTTATCCGAACATACTGTGTTTTACTATATCTATTAAATATTGTATCTATTAAATTTTTTAACATCACATTTTTTCATCATAACTACAATAATACGCTATCGCATACGAAAGATTTTAAAGCTTGCCCATACATTTAGAACTGTAACGGTGAATTACGCATAGGTTATGCCATACCCGAAGAGGCGGTATCCAAAAATATACCTCTAGAATTCGTCTATAAGCTAAGGTCCCTCAAAGGTTATGACTGTGTTGTTGCTTATGACCACCTGATCGACAGTAACATCAGATCAAGGTCCACGAAATTCATTGCGGCAAAGGGCTAGAATTTTACACCTGTCGTTAGCCTTAGCTTTGAGCCCCCAAGAAGGTGACAGTACGATTTTGCTCGGAACAACACGATAGATGGTGGCACGATTCGGACACACTGATTTAATGAGCACGTTCTCCATTTATACTCGGTGGGCATTTGGTGGCATCGGGCATCGAACTCATGCCTTCCGATCTGGAGTCCAATGCTCTAACCACTAGGCTACCCACGGCCCTGGTTATGACTGTAAAGTCATTTATTACGAGTCATCATAGTACACGAGAAACTATTCATTTTCCGAAAAAGATTCAGAGGGAGTCTTGAAAAAAGTTAGGTGGTGGATATGACATACCCTGTGCGTGAAATGCTGGATTAAGGGAACTTTTTATATTTATTTGTTATGCAATGCAGCAAATTTTATAAAAATAATTGCGATAAAGTTGGTCGAAAATAGCCTTTGAGTGATTCTAGCACGATATTTATTGAGTCAAAATTATAAATTTCGTAAAAAGTTGAGCGGGGGGTGCAGGGTACCCCCTAACCAACTGACGGCCGACCAACTCCCACTTTACAAATTATGCAACTGTTCGTACTCATTGCTCAAACTGTAAAACTATGATTGACATGTATTAGGTAACTCTATTCATTTTTGCCAGCAAAGTCGTTTCTTATATTATAATGGCGATTCAACCAAGTTGGCATCATTTTTGGCGATCAAATATGGCGACTTGGTGACCATACTGGTGATGATCAAGATGTGTGACGCAATAGGATTTTTCGAAACAGTGTTGGACGGCAGGGGTACCTCCTAGGTAAATCGTTCTTCGCACTCCTCTACATTTAAATTCAACTTTTTACGTCTCTCATTTTTGCTAAGTATTCCTTATGTACAACTATAATGAATTTATCTCAGCAACAAGAAAAACGTTTTTTAATATAGAGAAAAGTAACATCTATTACAAATATTTTTTTTTTATTAAAGAGAATTAAAGTTATTTCATTTTATAAATTGTTTATATGATGTATTATAATAACAAAATACGGATGCTCTTAAAACTTTTTGCAATATTCATCGCAGCTAAAAAGTTATCAAAATTAATTAAAGTTGGTAGTGGTTAATAGGGAACTGAATTCTATTATGATATCCAAAAAATTGGTATAAAAATAAATGTATTAAAATTTGTAATTGTTAGCACAGGGAACTAAATTATTTTAATTTCTTAATTTAATTATCACAATTAATTAACTTTTAAGACATATTTTCCAATACAGAATCCAATTTCGTTAGAATTAGGAAAAAAGTTCATTCATATTCTAGAGATATTCCAGAAATTGGTTAGGGGATCATATTCTGAATATCTGCAAGAAACGATTCATTATGTTTCCGTTTTCTTAACACACCACGTTATAATTGGATCTATACTCAAATAAAAACTAGTGAACACAGCCTCTTAAAATTCCCACAATTCAAAGTTGGTTATTTAAAAATTGAGAAATACTTTCACTGTTGAAGGGAACTGTAAAAAATTTTAGATTTAAAAATTAATGACGTGGGGTATACAATTTCTTTAAACTTCACCCCTTCCGTACAATAACAATGCATTAAATTCAATAATACTATACTTTGACGCTAAATCTACAATAAGACTTTAACCTCTTTAGTGTCGCCAACGTACATAAACGTCTCGCTCAGCCAGTGCGTCAATTACTCTGGACGAATACATATGTCTTTCAATAGTACGACCTTTTCTGTGAACTGCTCTCCATAAAATTATTCTGAAGGCTTTAGAATGCAATAAAATCACCTTGACAATGTTTGCGACCAGAGAATTTACTTATTTATTTCTTTTTTACCTCCTGCCCTCCCAATGCACCACATTGACATACACCACATGCCTACGTGTTAAGCAATGACATTGGGGAGATCGCATAGTTTTTAATCGTCATTTAAGGGATTAATTATAAACTGTACAAATTATCAAAGTAAGTGTTAGTTTTTGCATATAATTTTATATATGAGAAGCCCATGTGGTCACTGATAATTACTAAACTTGCTCTTAAGGTATCCGAACACGTTCGGAGTACTTTTTAAGAAAATAACATACTAAAACATTATAAATATTCTTTTAGAACTCAATACCAATAAATATTACTATTTAACTATCAAAACTTAAAATAAATACCTGAATTTTACAAAAATCACAATTATAAGTGAAATTTTAGCAATATTTTTGAAAAAGTTCAAAGCAGTTAGAGAAAAAGGTAATAAACATATATTAGTAAAAGTATTACTAAAACAAATTAGATGCATTTATCTAGAAAATGTACTAAAATTTTAATTTTTTTTATTAAAATTTGAAAATTTTAGAGCTGATTGAGTAAATATTATAAGAAATGTTACATTTTTTATGAGACCATTATTTAAATAACTAGCCATAACTCAAAAAGTATTCATACAACAAGAAATATTTTAGCACATTCTCTAGAAAAGAACATAAATATCATGTTCAAAAAGTTTTATAGAAATACATTCGTAATATTTTGAGTTATCAGACTTGCCATGATAGATTTTGAGCAACTTAAATGCCCACTTCTGGTAGATCAAAAGCCCTCAGGGGGCTCGCCTTCTTTAGGTGAGTACGGGTGTCACAATCCCGAGGTGCCCTAGTGATCTTTTCCTTTTCCCACAGGGTTTACTGTCTTTGGTAAACACGGGCTTCATGAACCCTGGGTACCCTAGTGATCCTTCTCTATTTTTGACCCTCTTTCTTGTCATTCAATTCATTCTTTCTTTCTCTTCCGTCTAGACCACATATATTAAAACAAATGTTTGACACAGTATAGCAGAAATCGGCTCTTGCGCCAATAAACCCAAAATCACTCACTCACTCACTGGTAGATCAAAAACCAACTTCCGGTTTTTCTAAATTTATAAAATTAACTGCAACTTGGCCTCTAGGTAGTGTAGACACAAAATAAAGTATGTTTCGTAAAGTAAAAAGATAGCTATATTCAATAAAATAAAAAAAAATTTAAAAAAATATCTGTCTTACTGAATTGGTCATTTTCAAAGTGTTCGGATACCTTAACCAAGTATTGTTATAAATTAATTTACATTGCGTAGTACTAATATATAAGTGTTTTATATTAGTGTAAATTTGTATTTTATTTTTTATTATGTCAGAATGTATTTGTTGTTTACTTTCAGTAAATTAATAATTTGTTAAAATTATCTTCTGTTTTCAACTTTTTAGTGTGCTCGTACCCCCCACTTAGGGTTATCGCTCCCTCCAAGGAGGGCACGCCGGACAGTTTGAGAAACGTTGCAATATACCCAAGAGCATTTACGTTTTATATTGTATTCACTTTCATTTTTAAACCTTAATGGGTCTTACAATCAGCAATCAACCATCAAGTCACTTACAGAGGAAAAATGTAGCCTGTTCTTAGAAAATATTTCAACTAAGTTCCAGATTTGGCGACTAAAGGGTTAATTTTACAACTTAGTCCGTTTAACTATCAGGGTTTTTTTTTTTTTTTTTAAATTAATTTATTTGTATGCAAATCATTGCAGATTTAGTTTCTGAATGTCGAATACTTCTCGTTCAACAAATATAGAGCTGATTTGTTACATAAATTATGATTGTCACATCTGTAATGAAAATGAACGGGGTATCTTTCTTAACTAAATTCACAACAAATGTCGCTGCAAATAAACAGAGCAATCCCAACGCCAATCAGCCAAATGGCGCAAATCATTAGTTGGAAACTTTCCCCTTTTAATAACCACCTGCGCAAATTGAACCCGATGAAAATTTAAATACTAAGTGGAACTTAAAGCTATCTCGAGAAGTCGTTCGGCTTTAGCGGCTTATCAGAACAATCGTTCCTTGACAATTAACTATAGAACTGGACATAAATTTGCCCCGCAGCCAAGTCTCAAAATATTTACATTAAATATTAATCCGAAGGTGGCAACTTATGAGGAATCGTTTGGCTGGTAATCCTGTCCACCGATCAATTATGGTGGTGCGTGTATAGAAAATTAAAGTGCATCGTCTTAGAGTCGAATAAATTATGTAAGATTTCAATATTGCTTGCCATGATTAAATCGTATTAGTTGGGCAACGGTTTTTCTAAGGATTCTTTCTTTATTGATGTTGGATTGTGAATAAGGTAAATGAAATGATTCCATAAAAATAATTTCGACAAAATGCTTTTAATTCATTGATCTGAATATTCTAAGATGTATTTTAATTATAAGGTATCCGAACACGTTCGGAGTACTTTTTTAAGAAAATAGCATACTAAAACATTATAAATGCTCTTTTAGGACTCAGTGCCAGTAAATATTACTATTTAACTATCAAAATTTAAAATAAATTACCTGAGTTTTACAAAAATCACAATTATAAGTGAAAGATTAGCAATATTTTTGAAAAATTTCAAAGTAATGTAGTTAGAGAAAAAAGTAATAAACATATATTAGTAAAAGTATATTACGAAAACCAATTAGATTTGTTATGTACTAAAATTTTTATTTTTTTATTAAAATTTGAAAATTTTAGAGCTGATTGAGTAAACGTTATAAGAAATGTTACATTTTTTATGAGACCATTATTTAAAAAACAAGCCATAACTCAAAAAATTTCATACAATAAGAAATGTTTTAGTATATTCTCTAGAAACGTAAATATCAAGTTTAAAAAGTGTTATAGAAATACATTCGTAATATTTTGAGTTATGAGACTCGCCTGATAGATTTTGAGCAATTTAAATGCCCACTTCTGGTAGATCAAAAGCCCACTTCCGGTTTTTGCAACTTTATAAAATTTATTGTAACTTGGCCTCTAGGTAGTGTAAAAACAAAAGAAAGTATGTTTCGTAAAGTCAAAAGATAGCTTTATTCAATATAAATAAAAATATATCTGCCTTGACTGAATTTGGTCATTTTGAACATGTTCGGATACCTTACAGGTTATCGCTACCTCTAATGCTTTTAATGATAAAGATTTAAGCTTAAATAAAATATGTCCTGATTTAATTTTACGTAAATATTCATAAAACTGATACTTGTAAAGTAAATATAGTGTCCATAAGAATTAAGAGATTTAACATGAATGAGTAAACTTTAAATTTAACATATAATAGCAAAGGTTTATTTGGCATTAATATACATGTGTAAAAAAATAAAGAACATAATTTTATACAAAAAAGCAAAGTATTAGTTTTTAAACATAGATGCAATTTATACTTATTCTAAAATAATAATAGTTTTTCTGTGTTACTAATAATATAAATTCAAAAGCCTTTCTTATGGAAATTTTCAATATAGTTTACATTTCATTCTTAAGCACTAGTCGAGATAACTTTAAATCTCAATTAAATATATCAGCTTCAAAAATCACTGCAGTTCCTTTTATTTTATTATTTATAATTAGTTAAAGTCTCATAGAGGTAAATATGAAACTATTAAAAATAAAATTAAAGCAAATCAAAGTATTTCAGTAAAATACCATTGCATGTAAGTTCCTTAACCGAACACAAATAAAAACTCAGTTATATAAATGCAGCTTCGGAAGAGTAGAGCACGATAAGTTCTTAAGAACGATATAGCTATATTTAGATATATATAGAAAACTCATTCACACTAATACAGACTTGAAAATTGGCAGGCATGTTACTTTAGTTGAGTAAATATCTCCAAGAACGGGTTTTCCTGAAATTGACACCTAAGGAGGGTCCAGGATATAACTGAGAAAAAAAATTCTTGTTCTGAATTTCTTTGTTAAATAAAACGTGATAGGAACGAATTACTATTATTATATAGAAAAAGGATTTCAATCATTGCAATTTTATATGGTGCTATTGAGGAACAAATTAACACCAGTAAATGAGATAAGGGTATCCCTTTATATATATATATATATATATATATATATATATATATATATATATATATATATATATATATCTACGCATAAATTCTAGTTTCTAAAAATCAGAAAAATAAAAAACTATAAACAATTTACTAAATGCTGTTTAATTCAAAACTACCAATTAATTTTATTAATAGACATTAAATAAAGAAATTCTAAATAGTAAGGATTAAATTTCCATAGTACTAACAGGTTAATATTATAGTTTATTATTCTTCCTAGATAGTTTTAAATACCCCGATTTCTAGTTTTAGATAAAATTACTTTTTTAAAATTTATTATAACTTTTAAATCATATAGAGTCTCTAAGATAATGGTAGTATGTTTAAAATTCTTATTTTATTATTTCTATCCTTTTCATACTATTACTAAGTGCTATTTTTCAGCCATTGCTTTGTTTTAAATTGTATTTGGGTCCAGAATCTGGCAAGAACTTGTTTATTGTACTCAGATTTAGCGCGGCTGCATTTCTGTATGCAATTTTTAGGTAATTACCTTTTTCTCATAATGGATTTAGATTTCCTATCCATTATTTCCAATTGGGTTTTTGCTCGTTATTATTAACAGAAAGGGGAAGGTTGGCTGGCCAAAAACATGTTCAACAGAGAAATTTTTTAAGATGAATTTTTTTGTATACAAGCTGTCCTAAGTCAGCAATGTTGATAATACTGTAGCATCCATTCTTTTATATTTTACTCTGTTATTTCAACTTTCATATCTCCTTTTAAATTCTGTTGTCTGGTTATCTAGAATTGCTATTCTTTTAAGTATTAATCATGTTAATTCATCTCTCTCTTGTAGAAAATTTTGATTTTGATTATATATATATATAATTGTGTGTATGCGCTTACCAAACCCTTTTACCAACTAAAATTTTTGATTAAAAATACATTGAAAATATTTCACCATTGTGCCACTATTTTTTTTAAGAAATTTCACTTAAAAACGTTAAAATAACCGATGTGAGGAAAAGGCAAACAAAAACTTTTAAAAGTAGCAAAGGAAAAAAGTAGCATTCAACGCATATGACGCGCTTCAGGAAATTTTATTTGGTAATGACTAAACTAAAGAATAAAAGTATAATTGCAAATAAATGTATGATACGATGAAGAAAAACAAATAAAGATGTGATACATCCAGGGACATTACGCAACTATTTTGGGGGGGGGGATTTATCGTATACTTAGTGCACAAAATACACTTTTTTTATTATTTCAAAGGATTCTTAAAAATCTTTCTTGAAAATCCTTCATATTTTTGTCTACCATTTCAAGACAAGGCACTCAAATTTAATATTTAAATTGTGTCTTCCGGTATAGTTATAGATATAGTAAGGTTGAATTTTTAGTATTTCCAGTATTTTTACAATTGCTCTCTCTAACATCAAATCCATTCCAGAAAGCCTTTTTAGCCGTAAAAAACAGTTGTTGTTTTATACGATAAGAAACTTACCCATAAGGAATAAGAATATGATGTTCTCCTTTTATTTCAGTAAACTTCCGCCTTTTTAAAAATATACTACTGTACTTTACTCTCCTCGCGGGTATTATGTCACGTGATACGACAACGAAATACAGTAAAGCGTTTTCTAAAAGAATCTTACATATTTTATTTCAACGTTGGTGTAAAACTTTTAAGGGCCCGTAATCAAATAAATTGTCTTGGAAGTATCACATGACATTTTATATTTTCTGTCTCTATACTTTACATGTATGAAATAGTTATACGAAAATGTTTGAATTGTGCATATACTTGTGTATGGCCTTCAATTTTATCTTATGTTTGGAAACGAAATTATGATTCATATATATGGAATTGAAAAAAGTGGATGATTTGTAGAATTTGAAGAAATATTCGAAGAAAACCGTTTTCAATAACCGAATGTGATGAAGAATTGTCACGGACTCGCTGATATTTATAATTGGTGTGCATGCGCGTCAACAGGCACCTGAAATATCAATACAGAAATGAGACTGAGATATTGGAGTTATACATATCATTTTCATTTCAACGAATTTGCAAAGGTTGTATTAATAAATTTATAATGTTTCGGATGATATATGATTTCATAAAGTGAGTGAATATTAACGTCGCACTGTTCAGCTACACGAGCACTTTTGGCGAAGGACCTCGTGATTTTGAACCATCGTCAAGTAACGAGGACGACACCTGAGCTGGCACCTCCCTCTCCTAACTACCCCAACACCCAATGGGAGGACGTTTGAGCTCTCGACAGATTTTACGTGCATCGCTCCCCTGCACGGAGGATCTTCAGTGGTACTGTGCTTGAACTCACGACATACCAGCCACGATCCGATA
>BMAO01013152.1:0-14932 GCA_019973975.1 Trichonephila clavata | reverse complement strand
AACGAAAATAAGCCTTCTGGAAAATGAGGTAGAACAAATTTTGTATGTCTTCTATAGGAAAAGAACCCACTGGGTACAACAAAAGATTTTGTATAGCAAACATATAAAAAATTCGAAGTGTTATTCGTGAAATAAAAAACATCGTGTATTCTAAAAGTTGTTGCACACTAAATCGTCATTAATTACAGATGATAGACTTTATTTTGGTTTATCATATACTTTCAAGTACATTATTGAATTATCACATCCAAATACACAATTTGGCGTCATCATGTTTTGGATCAAGAACTTCACACATTGACGATGGATATCAGCAACTAAAGCCTTCTTTGCCATCAAAACTCAAAAACTATTTCACAGTCGGTAGTCAATTAAAGTGAATTAGTCAAAAACTAATTCACAGGGGTCGACAATTTATGGCACGCGTGCCACATGTGGCACTCAGAACAATTTTTAGTGGCACTCTGCACCACTCTATAAATTTGTCAATTTTTAAGTGGATGGATGTTGATGATTTTCTAACGAAACCTTATTTTGCAAACATCTTCAGAATTTGGACATTTATGGAATTACGAAAATATCTGAATATAACTCTAAAGGTAAACTTACTGCTGTTTTGTAAAATATTGAATATCATCGCTGGAGAGATTTAATGCTTAAAGAGAGAAAACTACATGTATATTTTCCGCTTTTGGTTCTAAATGCCTAATTGTAAGTAAAAAATCTTTTCGAATATGAACAAATATTTCGAGACCACAAAGCAATTGTTTAACAACTGAATGCTCAAAATCATGGTCAAATTGAAAGTCACAAATTATAAACCCAGGTTTGCGATTGATTGTAGAGTGTTGAGAGCCTAAGGTTCATATTCAAATTTTTATTTATCTTTTCTATTTAACTACTTATATTTTATGCTGTCTATTCCTTATTTGTATTACATTTCTTATTTTACATAATACATGCGAAATTTTAATTCCTTTATTTTTTGTGGAAGAAATAATTATATTTTATGCTTTTATTTTAATACTAAAATTACAAAAATCTATATTCTTGTCTATGTAAGTCTATATAAATCTAAGCTCTATATCCATTTAATTCTGCGTGCATTATTATGGAATCGAATTGTTACAAAAAATTGTCTACTGAGTGGCACGCGGAGTCATGTTGGTAGATTAGTTTGGCACGCCACAGCTAAAAGGTTGCCGACCCTGCGGTTGACTATTCAAGTATCTTAAGCATTATATGAACCAAATCACGATATCAAATAATTTGGCTAAAACTTTTGCTCGATTTTGAGCATGGCATGGAGGTAGCTAATGCACATGTGCTTTTCAACAAGCACCTGAGATTTCCACTGATATAGTGAATTGAGCCTTACTTTAAAAATAATAAGATACATACAGTCCATTGCCGTTTAACAAACAAAAAGAAATACTATACAAAGGATCTGTGCACTGGTAACTACAGCTATGAATTATTTCATAATAATAAAGCAAATGCAATATAAAAATAACCTGCACAATTTTCTTACATCAAAATTAATTATACCTTACTTCTTTCTAAATCTATGCTTAGAAAAAGAAAAATGATAATTAATATGTTATTTATAATATGTATGTGTTATACACAGAGAGAAAAATAACTTTTCTTTCTAAACAAAAGCTTAAAAAATAAAATAATATATTTATAAGAATATAAAATAATTAATTGGAAAAAGAAACAATTCTATTTTTTCATTAACGTAGTCCTAATTGTTTCATGCTGAACATCGGTAAAAAAATCTTATTCAATTACAAATTAATATAAAAGATTCACAGCATGTGTAAAAATGGAATTTATCTAAAATATTTTTCTACCACCCCTTTAGATCAGGAATAATTATTTGAGAATGTTGTGTTAATCTTTTTTCCCCAATTTAAGAAATATAGCTTCATAAGAAATTAATTTTAAATAATGAGTGAAAAAAAGCAGCAGCATCATTATTTTTTTATTTCTATGTATCAAAAACAATAAAAATGTCTTTCTTAAACAATGTTTTCGGAACTGTATTTGATTTGTAATGATTATTTTTTAATAGTAATTACACAAAACTGAAGTTCTTCTCAAAATGCATTATGATTTTATACGAAAATAAATGAATCATAAATATAGAATTAGGTGAAAATGGACAACGATAATAATCTCTTTCTATTTCTTCTTTTATTGCATCGAATTTTTTAAGTCGAATGATTTTGGAATTTTAGAAGTAAAGCTTCTTACATAAGACATTGTAATCAGAAACATAAAACTGCACACTTCCTACAGAGAGTGTATATCTCGGTAAATGAATATCTCGAATTTGGAGGACTTTTATTAAAGTCTTGTACATCGGAAATCAAAAGCAACAATCAGAAAGCTAATGAAAATAACCCGTGATAAAATTTTGGAACAATTATTTTTAAGAAAGAAGACCACCAAAAAGATAATTTATTTAGATATGACAGAGATTTTTTTTCACAGTTAGAAAATAATTTCATAACTCCATTTTACTGCAGAATGATGCAGCAACAGCATTGGTAATTAGCAATTCATTGATCGTCAAAGGTTTAATGATAATTAATAAAAATTAATAGACACTTAATATATATTGTGATTATATCATATGTATATACAAATTTATATTAGTTGTAACAACTTAATAAAAAGTAACTAAAATAATTTTTTTTTGTTGATCTAAATAGGAATTGACTTAAATTTTTTTTATATTGTTGAATGTGATATAGTTAACTTTTTTTTTGTGATTCATTTTTAAAATATAATACCACAGGATATAAGATGGTTCTTTTTTAAAAAAACCCTTTTTTCAGTGAAACTTTTTATAAGCCGAGTACACATTTCCCTTAGTATATTATCTATATATACCAGATAGTCAGTTTCTAAGATTCATTTGTAAAATCTGACTGAATACCACTTTTCTATGGATATGAAATACAATATGGCGTGCAATTTTCATTCATTTTACCTTATTATTATTCCAAACAGAACTAGTCATTTCAATAATATTCCAGATAGTTACATCTATGATAAATCGTATTGTTGTTGGCAGGCACCCATATTACTACGTATCTAAAACGTCTCTCATGAGTTAGATAAATGGCTGTAGATTCAAACGTGTAATACAAGAGAGTTAATGAGTCCGAATAGTATGTAGCTTTACCGTGTCAATCTGAAAGGGTACTATACATTATCTCTCAGTTGAATGATACACTGTATTTCACTTGTTACAGAACTTAAAATTTAAGTACAAAGGACACTCTATTTAAAACGTTGAAAGGACTTCGACCTGATATTTAGATATTTCACATTTTACGTTTCTTCTTCTTTTTTATATATTATTCTTTAAATTAATTCATATTCATTTTATGATGTCAAGTCATAGTATCTGATCTAACCTTAAGTGTTCGATTGCATTTTAGAAAACTTTCTTAAAATCCTTGCCTCTTGATTTAAAAGGACATGACTTGAATTTCTAAGCCGAACTATTATTTTCTTCCCTGTAAGCCTAACTCAGGTTCAGTTACCACAAAACTCGTTTTTAACGGTTCTCTACTCAACAAATGAAACATGTGTGCCAAATGCCAAGTCTGTAAGTCTATAATGAATTTACATCCCTTATACCCTGTGACCCAGCTAAAGGTGTGGAAGGAACTAAATGATCATACGACATAAATAATTCCAATTATTTTATTTATCACTATAAACACTCAAACACAAATAACATTAAGAATAAGGTAACTCAAATTAGTAATAGAACGGGAGAGAGACGAGATTCGCGTTTAGGGAGAATATGTTCAATAATTCTGGCTTTCTCCTCTAATAATACTTTACATACAGTATAAATAGTTAATGTCCTCACTGCTACTATAGCGCTCTAATGATTAACTTAAGACAAAATGACAATACCTGACTTTAGGTAGTCTTCCAATCAAATGCAGTTAGACTTTAACGCTTCTTCGTTAGCTTAACTTATCACTTTCTTGTTATCTAACTCTTGGCTTCCTTACTTTCTGTTTTCGTCTACACTTCACTGCCACGTTATTTCACTTCTAATCTACTCACAATTCACTAACTCTCAAACTCACGAATAAAGAATATATATATTAAACTTAATTTGCATATCTTGTTTATCTTGTTTTCTGCTTTTCAAAGAAGATTGGTTGAAAATGCTGGTTCAAAAGAATTCCCCAGTGGGTTAGTGGAAGGACGCGTATAGATCCGTCACATGTCTAAAAGTACAAAAACATAAATTTTTATCTATAATAACCTCTTAATCTTTCTTAACCCCTTTAGGCTAATTTGAACAAAATTCGTCCTTTGTGAATCTCTTCTCAACAAAAGAAACATACTGAACAAATTTAGACCATGTAGGTCTAATAGCTCCAAAATCTCGTGATGAGTGAATGTGTGAATATGTCAGTGGAGTCGTTTTCCTTCTATACGTAGATGAATGGATAGATTTAAGCTTTTTCTTAGAATCCATCAATATATTAGCGTATATTATATATAATGAATGTAGCATAATTAATTAACTTATAAAAGTAGATATTATATTTGTTATCAAGAAGAATCCAATGGGATATGTAAAATATTTAGAGAAACGCAAATTCATTTTTTAAAATAAAGAATTAGATTCATATTTAATTTGTTTAAATGATACAAGTTTCTTGATATATTTTTTGAAGGGCAATTGATTTAAAGAATTAAAAAACAACACAAGTATACAATTCTAGCACATTAGTCATTACTTTAGAAACAAAAATATTTCTGTTAGGATATTTTATATTACCACGGGTTTTTATTGAGTGCTTCAGATCAGTTTGACGCATTCCATAAAAATTTATAATTAGATTGTTTCAAAAAATTTAAAATAGATTAAATATAAAATGCATCACACAAGACAGAAAAAGAGTAATATTGTTTATGAAAAATCATTATTATATCTTCATTCTTATTTCTGACTTTTATATCTCTTTTATATCTTTTTCCACATTTAATTATTAATGCGCATTTTCAAAAGGTATCTTAACATAAATTTTTTAAATTACATTCAATCTAATGTCAGTTGCGGTACATTTTGAAAAATATGAATGACGTAAATTATATATATATAATAAGGAATCCTAGTTGCACCTTTTTTCTTGTTTATTTCATTTTCTTCTTGTTTTTTTTCTTCCATTTTCAAAAATACGTGAAACTAGGTTTATTTGGTTCATCTATTTATCATTAATTTTAAGGAGAAATAATGGAATCTTCGAATCTAATACGGAATTCATAGATAAAAATTAAAAACTCCTAAAGGGAAAGGATTTTTTATATAATCTGCTTACAATCCCTCGAGGTTTAAAAAATGAATTGTATTTCTTAAGGTTTTAACAAGGCAATGGTTCGATGTCATAAATATATTTTATATTAAAATGATCAAAATAAAAATAAGCCATAAAGTGCTTTCTTTTTTATATACTGGTTATCTATTTAAGATACAGTTTATGCCATTTATGCCAATAAACTGTATCTTAAATAGTTAAATAATAAAACTTAAAATTGCATAGAGAAAAAATGAGTTTTTAAAGTTCAATATAATGAATATAAAGAGAAACAATATTTTTGCTTATCAATGTGTCTATTGTGAAACACATCAAAACTTGTTTGATTTATTTTCACATCATAAAGGCATTACAGCAAAATATGTTATTTTGAAGTATAATATCGAACTGCATAGAGAGCGAGAGCATTGAAAGTTCCCAGATTAAACCTGATTGTAGGCAGTTTATCCTAATTTGTCTTTACTCTGTCTTTTTCTTGGCTTTTCCGAAGTACTTTTTTTTTTACTTTTTATGTAACTAATTAATTTTGACAATTTATTCTAAGCATATATTTGTGTATCGGATGTTGTAATTTGAATTAGTAATTAGTCACAAATCAATATTGGTTTTATGTACTATATATGGATGCATTATTTATTAAAAATCCCGGTTGTTACTTATTTTTTTAAAAAATGAAATTTAAATTCAAAATTAATAAACTCATAAAAAAGTGGGTTTTTTAAAAAAAAATAACTTCTTTGAATTGATATCCATTTAGACCAAATAGCCAGTTAAAAATTTCCTTAATTGTTTACTTCACGAAAGTGATCAGAACAAGCAGTATTACGTTTCATATGAAATAAACAGAAAAAGTTATTTCTGAATTGAAACTATACAATATGAAATTCTTCTCACACTTCAGTCCTTCAGTTTCGTGTTAAACGATTTTCACTGAACACAAGTTATAAAAATTGAAAATACTTAAAACCAATTTTTTCTTATGAATCGTACGATGTCTCTTTGAAACTGATTTATCAAGTTGAATTCATCGTGATATAAAAGTTATTGTGATTGCATGTGCTAAAAAAATAAATTGGCTTTTGTAGTGAAAAAGACTTTAGTCATTTCCCTTTCAGAATTCTGATATAGAAAGCTACAGGTTCCAGTCAACTACATAATCGATTAACTCGTTGTTGTTGTTGTGGCTAATCCTCAGTCTGTCTGACGGAGTCAGACAAGACTCAGAAAAAAAGTCCATTGACCCTTAAGAAGTCCAATACCAGGAGGGTAGAGGAAAAAAGGTCCTCCCTCGAAAGTCCCAAGCAGTCCAAGAAGTGATCTGGAGAGGCTAGCTGAGTCTTGCACTTGGTGCAAAGAGCAAAAGTCTTCCTGCCTCCACAAAAAGGAAGACTCTTTAAGTGGCCATTTTTCAATCTAGAGATTGCAGTCTGAGAGGCTCTGCCACATTTAAGAAGGGATGAGGATCCTGGATGTTTGCTTTCATACCAGTGATGGTTGGGCGGGGTCCTCCACTCCTTTAAAATTTCAGATTTAACCCTTGATTTTGATGTTCAGAGTAGGTGAGGGTTGAAGAGATAGGTGGAGAAGCATTACAACCCTCTTTAGCCAGGAGATCCGCTTGTTCGTTTCCAAAGATGTTAACAAGGGATGGAATCCACTGGAAATGAACATCATGGAACTCTGATATTTGTGAAAGTTTTTGAAGTATGGTGACCCCAGCCCTGTCTCCGACTATGATCCAGTTATAAAGATGTTGGAGAGAGCTGAGACTATCAGAAAGGATCCAGAGGTCTCCGAAGTCTTGTTCATTAAGAACTGCCTCGAGGCCGTGCTCTATTGCAATAAGTTCACTTTTAAAGACGGAGGAAAAATCGGGATTACGGTGGTAAAAAGAAGGCCTCTCTCCACGTTTGTCAATGTAAATGCCACTACCTGTTCGATCACTTAGTCTGCTACCATCTGTATAGATCTTAATGGCGTCACTAGGGATTCCATCAATGATCTCCAATGTTAACAGCCTAAGATGATCTGGAATGAAATTCCCCTTAAAGACAGGAGTAGAACGTAGTAGACGTATACGAGATTATTATTGAAATAAGCTGGTTTCTACAGTATGCTCCTCAAATCAATATATTCCATGTAGACATAAAATTAGCCGTGATAATTATACAATAATATAATGATTTTAGCAGCATCCAGTGCTAATAGTTTGGCACTTCTCCCAAATAAAGTCTTTTGAGCTCAATGTGATATCTACAAAAACATCACGAATAACAAATATTTTGATTTCCGTCTAGAATACTCAGATATATTTTCCGAAACGTTGTGTGGAATATATTGTAATTTTTTTCGCTGAAAAGGAAAAAAAACCAATTTTAGGAAGAAAAAATTAAACCACATTTTATTTTATTCATTATTTTCCAGATTCCGTAACTTTTTTTATTGTGTTTCTTCAAGAGTTGAGAATATATTTTATGATAAATAACAACAATCGCACACTAGATAATTAATGTTTTCACTTACTGCTCATAAATATATTAAATAAACAATTCAATGTTTGGTAGTAATCTGCTATATAAGTAATACGTTTATAAGCTTCATATGATGTCATATTTAGTGGTGACAAAAGTTTTTGAACGCACTTATTTTTTTTGCCTAATTTTTGTGTTTGTATTATCACATTTAACTAACTATTTTTATTGATTCTAGTGGATTATAAATTTAATAGATTTGTCGATATTTTAGAAAAATAATAACAAGACAGGACAAAGAGCATTTATGTGTGATAAGTGATTATTTTTTCAATCAATGAATGTATTTCAACCAATCAGACAGCATTCGTGAGAAAGGGTGGAAAGAAGAATGTACAGCATATTCCAGTGCATTTAAAGCAATTATATGGTGCAGTTTGAAGTGTGTGGGTGCATAAAATTGGAATTAGAGGTACATTTTTGTTTCCATAGTGAAAGATACAAAATAAAATTTATGAGGGAATAATGTTGTTTTTCTCCATGCACTAAATTGTTGCTGAAGTGCTATGAGGTATTCCTACTTTTATAGGAATTTTGAAAAAAAATATATTCTGAAACATAAATTATATTACTAACTGTTAGCGATCCGGACGATCCGATCCGGAAAATCCGAGAAAAACCACTTTACGTGAAAACAGTAGTGCTTCTCAAACTTTCAGTATGGACGACCCAATTTTCAATCATAACTTTTGTCGCACCCCTATTTAATAATAATGTGTTGAATGTAATAATAATCATGCACTTTTGAACGCTAAATCTACAATATGATATACAATATGATTTTAATTATAAACCGTTCCGATTAATAAGATAAGTATTAAATTTTGTATATGTTACTTTGTAAGTAATATATATTTTAAATAATTGGATAATTATTATGTTCTCTAATTTTTAAATTGGAACAGATTTAAAATGATATTTAAATACGATTTATTTCCTCCATATCATCCATTTCTTAAAATACTAACATCATTAGAAAAATAGTCTAGTCTATGTTGCTCAACATATCATATGAAGGATAATTGTGTTATTTTCAATATTTAATCCGAGAAGACTTCAAAATGTTTTGACCTGAGATCTGGCTCGCCCTCGATAGTAACGTTAATGGTCACGTGGTGTCACTGATCACGATGATCCTTTTTTTTTATAATCATTTTTATTGTGCACGATCAAAATCGTAATTCCAGTGAGTAATTTAAGAGAAAGTCTGCTTACCTACTTTCAAGGACTTTTCAATTTTTCTTTGAATATTTGAGAAAAAAATCCAATCAAACTGAACTAAAATGCTCCGGATGTGCTTCATTTTAATAAAGGACACGAACTGTGCCAGTTTAACCTCATTTCGGGCCCTGAGCACAGAAGACCTTGTATCATGTATTAAAACACAAAAATATATTTACGTTGGTGTTGTAGTTTCAACTTTTTATTGTAACTATTGAATTTATTTATTAAATATATTTGCGTTGGTGTTGTAGTTTCAACTTTTTATTGTAACTATTGCATTTATTTATTAAATATATTTACGTTGGTGTTGTAGTTTCAACTTTTTATTGTAACTATTGAATTTATTTATTAAATATATTTGCGTTGGTGTTGTAGTTTCAACTTTTTATTGTAACTATGAAATATTTTAATCACAAAGATTTCATAATAAATTTTCAGGTATTATTTTTCAGGCATGGAAACAAAACCAATAATAATAAAAAATTCATTAATAAAATAGTTGGTTTATTTTGTTTTCAAACCATCTGGTAAATTAATTTACAATGAAATGCTTACTGATATATCTTATTTTATAATAATATATTTTAATATATTACACATCTGTTAAATATCAGTGGTAGAAAAAATTTAGAAATTTTGTAAGACTTTTTTCTTCTTTCTTTTAATTTTTTTTTTTAATTAAAAAAAAATTTTTTTTAACTGTAGACATTTTACCTACTCTTACTATTAATAAAAAACACGCAGTTTATACAAAATAGATTAGATAGATTGTTTGTTTTTAAGCCCTATAAACACCAAGAAAATAACATTCTAAACTTTCAAAAGAAGATACATTCTTTAAACTTGATCCATATGATTTCAGGCTCTAATTTCTGTTCCATATTAATTTCAGTACAATTGAAGAACTTGGAGAACTAAAATTCAAGATTTTCTTTTTTCTGTAAGTTGTTCCTCGTATCTTCTGTTATGATCTCTTCCTGGATATGTTTTATTTCTGTAAGATATTTTTCTGCGAAAAATAGATTTAAAAGTTCTCTATTTCTGTGTTTGCGTTTGAAATTTTAGGAAAGAAATGTTAGTTTTGTTTGGTTTAAAAGAATGCTATTTTTAAAATATTTTCGGGATTTCCTTTTTAGAAAGAAGACATAGAATATACCTTTTTGAGAAGTTAAGAATAAAGGTTATTTAAAAGGAAAGTCTAAAAGGAGATTTGTAACATAGTAGAAGTAAAAGACCACTTTTGTTTACACAAGCACACACACTTATATATATATTTAAATATATATAAATAAATCACTCTTTTTTATAATTAAGCAAAAATTAGAAATTTTAAGAATATTCTAATACAAATTCTCGTTTCAAAATATCAAAGGTGAATTTTAAAAGTAAAACAGATCCAACGTTCTTAAGCAAAATTATAAATTTAAAAGATAAAATTTATAAAATATCTTTGTGCTATACCTCCAACTTAGGACCGATAAGAGGGGTTAAACTAGTTTGTTTTTGCCAACCTTCCCCCCTATTTGAACTTGGTAAGATAATCTGAAAATATCCAAATTCTCAAAAATTTTAAATTTTAAAATTCAATACCCAAATATTAAGTTATTTGTCATTTCATTCTGAAAGATACGAGGGCTGTTTTTATGGAAGGTCCATTTCTTTTTAAACAAATAACGACAGTATTTTGTTTTAAAAAACCTTTATTTTAAGATTCTACATACTTTTGCCTATTTTTCTACGTAGTTGCCGAATTTATTAATGCACTTGTCATACCTTAGAACTAAGTTTTGAAAACCCTCTTCAAAGAAGTCTGCTGCCTGATCGGCCAGCCAAGAGTTCACGGCCGCTTTCACTTCTTCGTTGTCACTGAAGCGCTTCCCACCAAGCCTGTGTTTGAGATACCGGGGATATGGAAATCGCTGGGAGCAAAGTCGGGACAGCATGGTGCATTGTTCTAAACCTCCCGTCCAAAAGATTCGATAAAGTCCCGAGACGTTCGAGAAGTGTGAGGCTCTCATCTTTAAACTTCCCAGCCCATTTTCGAAATTTGCTGTCACTCATTGCTTCAGTGCCATAAACTTCCGTTATCTGGTGATGAATGCCTGCAGCTGGCATGTTTTTCGCATGCCAATGCCACTTTAAGTCAAAGCACATCAGATGTTCCAATTTAGACTAAACTAGAAAATAACAATAAATAGCAACCTAAATCAATCTCATAGCATACAATCTCCGTGCTAAGGAACCCAATTTTTATGTTATGGAACTCAACTTGTGAAGGGTGCTTACACGTTTCACTAACCTTCTCATAAATTCTATATTTTATTTATTTCAACCAATCTCCACCGGGAGCCAAAAGTGTGATTTATGCAAATGAGATATTTTATATAAGTTCGGGTTTAGCGAGTTCGAAAAATGAAATGAAAGGGATGAAATGAAATGAAAGGGGAAATGAAATGAAGAGAGAGGAATGAAATGAGAAGTGCCTTTTTAAGTGTAAACGTTGGAAGTAGAGTCTACCGTATGTTGTGGATATAATTAGTTCGGGAAAGAACTGTGAGATAATTGAGAAAGGAGTCGCCCATTACAGGAATACAATCCAGATATTAAAGAAGCAGCTAGACGAACCTGCCATAACAAAAGGTATCAGGTTAGTTTTTACTTATCCCAATTAAGTATAAGTGTGTAGCTATAATTGTACGCGTCGATCCGTCGTGGATTCAGTTAAGATTCCGTCGTTCATGATTATTGAATCCTTCTCATTCTCCACTGTGTTTTATTGTTCTTAAAATTGAATAGTATTTGTGTAATCTCTTAATTAAGAAAAGTCAATAAATAAGATTGATTTGTGAAAATAAGTAGTAATTTATTATGAATTCAACACATCCAAATTCAGGTAATAACCGAAGGAGAGTTGATAATCTTAGAGGTAGCGATAGGCTACGACAAACTATAAGTTTAACGGATTGCGTTCCATTGCCTGTGTGCAAATGGATTGATTCACTGGATAACCTACATCCTACAGAGTAAAGAAAATAAATTTCTTGCTGAATATTACTTCCATCTTGGGAAGCTATTAACAGGAAATATCATTCGTCAATTTCTGTGGTTGCACGTGGAAGATATTGCCTAACATTATCTATTTCTCGGAGCATAATCCAAGAAATATTAACAAATGGCATTTATTTTCACTCCACCATATTCCGAAACAATTTACATGTTTGCTAGAACAAAAGTCTCTCCATAAATTGCCAAATTATATATTCCGATAGTTCTAGGGGTTGAGATAGTTTCAAAACAATTATTGTCAGGTTCAATATGACCACCATTGTGATGTTCCAAGAACTGCAGTTAGCCAGTGAATAATCCACACGCTTATATCCACTTTTTCTCCAAAATGTGGTATGGCCCCTCAGCATATCTTACCATTAGTTCTTATTCTTACGTGGAAAATAGTGAAATGCACCAGGGACTTGTAATTTTACTGCTGACGGAAATGACTCTGTGTATGCTACTGAACTTCGTAGTTCCCCAACTACAGCAACGAGGGGTTTTCAGTTCAACAATGTTCATTAAGAGTAGGGCACCACCCAATATTGGAAATAACAGCATGTGTTGCATCTCCAATTCTTATATAGCAGAGTCATCAAATCTCAATCTTTGTGAATTTGGCTGTGGGGATTTCTAAAAGTTGTTGATTATCAAGGACACCCAAGTCCTTTTTACGTTTCTGGTAAGACAAATTCTGATTTGTTATGAGCCGTCGTTGACAATGTCATGAAGCTTATGCAGTGCCTGTTACATCACAATGGGGACTTTATTGAACCTCATTTGTAAATAACAATAATTTGCTGTTAATAAAATTCATGTGCTAAGTCATTTATTGTTCAGCATTAACATTAATACAATTTCAGCGCAATCATTCCATCTGGTGGTGACTTTTGGTACTGCTCTTTAAAGAAACCGAAATCCCATGGTCGAGAATGTAAGACTTTTAAATTCCGTTATGATTTGCTCAATACTTTGCTCTTTAGTGGGCTCTGAACATTTCACGTTATTTTACGCACACCCTGTGTTTTAGAATTGAAGTAGCTCTTAGTAGTTCTCAGAATAAGACTACAGCAACTCCCATATATATATATATATATATATACAGTGTAGGCAAAAAGTCCGGAACACACTCATTTTTTAGCGTAATTTTTGTGTTTGACTTCAATTTTCGTTGTGAAATTATCGCACTATCTTAAATATTGTTATTGATTTTAATGTATTTTTTATGCTGATTTCAAATCTACTACTAGTTTCTTAATGACTAAAATATTTTTTGTAGTAAAGCTGCCTGAACACAATAATGTGAAATATGTGCAGAATAAAACAATATAGAATAACATAATATGCAAAGAAAAATAACACGAAAATTGACAAATACGGTATATTTAATAAGCATTTTGAAAATTACATTGTTGTCACATGTTAGAAAATCAATATTTTATGGGCCAGCCGTTTGCTTTAATTACGGCTCTACGTAATTTTGGCATGGAATGAAACAATTTCAAAAGAAGATCTTTCGTGACAATATGGTTGAAGGAAAATATTAAAGCTTCAATTAATTCACGTTTGTTTGAAGGTTTTTTCTTTGAAATTTCATAACCAATTATAAACCATAAGTTCTCTATCGGATTAAGGTCGGGAGACTGTCCTGGCCAGTTCATTCTATTCACAGTATAGTCTTTCAACCATTTCTGGACTACCTTAGCACGATGACAAGGGGCGTTATCGTCCTGAAAAATCCATGACTGATTGCCAAAAAGATCTATTGCAGTTGGTAGCAATTTATTTTGTAGTATTTCAATGTAATCCATGGCTTTTACTGTTCCGCTAACGATGTGAAGTCTTCCAACACCATGAGAAGACATGCAAACCCCTACCATCACTTTTGTCGGGTGCTTTACTGTAGGCTTCAGACACTGAGGGCTGAATTCCTCATGAGTGCGTTGTCTTACATAGGCACTACTTTGGTTGCCAGAAATACAAAACTGACTCTCGTCACTAAATATTACCTTTTCTCAGTCTTTAATAGTCCATAATTAATGTTCCCTTGACCACGTCAATCGCCTCTTGCGTTGAAATTCAGTCAGTAATGGATTTGGGCGCGCTTTACAGCCTCGTAACCCAATTTCCAGCAGTCTTCCTCTAACAGTTCTTGGGCACATACTCACATTTGATGTCAAAGTTCATTGTTTCAAAATTTGTGAGGAATTAAGCTTTCTGTTTGAAAGTGAAATTCTGTGCAATAACCTGTCTTCACGTAAAGATGTTTTTCTTGGTCGTCCTGATCGCCCCCTGTCCGCAATAAAATTTGTTTCAGAAAATCTTTTCAAAGTTCTCACAACAGTAGAAATGCCACATGGTACTTTAGCAGCAATTTGGCACATAGAATAACCTTCTCCCTTCAAATGTATTATTTTGTACCCTTTATTCTCAGGCAGATATGAAAATTTAGCCATAATTCCAATATTTTCCACAAACGCACTTCAAATTGCTTTCAATACACTATTTTTCACCAGCACACACAACTGCATTCAATACAGTAAACCACGTTTCACCTTTTTCTTTCAACCCTTTATCGTTACTGCTCTCTGACTGGTTGAAACAACGGAGCATTTCATTGGTGGAAAACACACTCACTCATTCTAGTCAAGGTTTTTTCAACATATCAATGGAACTATTTACTTTAGATGAAATCTACACACAGATTTGAAATCAGCATGAGAAAATACATTAAAATCAATAACAATATTTAAGATAGTGCGATAA